>JAOQMP010000004.1:33270570-33284158 GCA_027563575.1 Erythroxylum pedicellare | reverse complement strand
AGGTAAACATGTTTCATTATGTTATAAATTTATGTCCTTAATTTATAATTTGCAACTTCATCTTGACCAAACCAAATTCCAAACCAAACATCCATGAACCAAAGCAACACAAATGACATTTATTTTAGATTTTAGATACACAAACACACAACCAATTTAATTCAAGATTCAAAATTTCAGATAACATTCCAACTCCATCCAAATAATTTCATACACAAACACAACATAACCCAACCATTTCAGTATCCATATCCACAATCCAGATTCCAAAATCCCAACACCGTGCATCATCCAACCAAAATTCCAAAACCTAGATCACGCAACAACACAAAAAACACCATCCAAGTCTCCAAAACTGTGCATCATCCAACCAATTCCATCACAATCCAACTATCCAAGTATCCAACATAACAAAAAATTTAATTAAGCATGAAATTTTAAAAAATTCATAAAACCAACTTCGGGTCTTGGCGGGTCTTCGGTTTTTGTCACGGGTCAGAGGGTCGATCCATCTCCGGTGGCTTCAGACGTGTCTCCAGTGGCTTCGATGCGGTGTCGCGGTGCTATGGTGCGTCGGCTTCGAGTGGAGAAGGTGGTGGCATTTTTGGGGCTGCGTGGAGGAACAACGAAGCGAAGGGAGGAACGATCAAACGAGGACCAGCGAAGGAGGCGAGGGCTGCGGCAGTAGTTAGACGCGACGACGACGATGAGAAAAGAAGAGGCAGGCGGCAGCAGCGAGGAGGAGGCGACATAGAGTTGAGAGAAGAAGAGAGGAGAGGTGGAGCATCTGGCGTTTGCTGAAAGAGTCATGGGGTTGGGGAATTAGGGTTAATTTTTTTTCAAAATTACAAATAGGTCCCTGGGGTTTTTAAAGTTTACGATACCGACCGGTACTGATGGAAAACCACCAGTATCGACTGGTATTTTTGGTTGGTACTCATGATTGCCCGTACTGTTCCGTTTCTTGACCGGTACAATATGTTTTGGCCGATACTGACCGGAATGGAATAATATTCAAATCCTTGGGTTCAACCTTTCATGTAGTAAGTTGAACATGATTAAAATTCCTATCAAATTTTGTGTTGTTTATAACTGAAACGTATAATAATGTATTTAGATTATACGAGGCATTGTTACGTGAGGTAATGTCGGACAACACACGTGATGATATAAACAAAGAAATTGGAAGACACTTTCATCGATGATTTGAGAGATATGTAAGTTTTTGCTTATAAATATTCTTACAATTAAATTATAAGATTTAAGTGTTGAAATGACATAATACTCTTTCATATGAAAATTTCTTTTATGGAAGCCTTAGAAAATTCAATAGAGAACAAGTTCATTTGTGATCTTGCAAAGGGACCTTTGTGAACTGTTAAATCGTATCCAGTGTATTTCGTTAATGGAAACAAATATCATACAGAATATCATAGTCATAGCATGACAATAATAAATAGTAGAGTTTTCATACAGGGAGAATTGATAGATTACTATGGTAAAATTATTGAGATACTTGAAGTTGAGTACCTTGCATTGCCAATAAAGCGATGTATGATATTTAAATGTGACTGGTATGACCTGACTCCAAATGTTAGAACAAAAGTGCATAGCCGATATAATCTAGTTGAAATCAACAACGAAGAAGATTGAGACAATTTAAGCCTTTCGCGTTAGCAATGCAAGTGAGACAGGTGTGCTATGTCCCTTTTCCAAGCTTACTACGAGATAAGTCAGATTGGTTGGCAGTTTACAAAGTTAAATCTAGAGGTGTTTTTGAATCACATGGAAAAGTAGACCAGAGATTTAAAAGTGAAGCATTTAAAGAAGATGTTTATTTTATAAATGCATCTGTGACATATGAAGATAATGAATCTTTGAACAATTCATCTAATGAATATGTTGAAATTTCATTTGGAGAGGATAACAAGAGTCAGAGATCTGAAGAGTAGTCGGAGTTTGATTCTTACTCTTCCGAAAGAGATGATGATTGTAATTTACAATTAAGATATGATCGCGATTAATTTTGTGTTTGTAATTGGATATTTTATTCAACAAATCAATTATTTCCTTTTTAGTATATTATGTAAGGATTTAATATCAAAATCTTAATCAAGGAATGTCGATATAGTGACTGGTTCTGGATGGTAGTAATTCATTCCGTTGGGAGGAATGTGGCAAAATTGTCCCAACAACCAAAGGAAAAAATACAGCAAAAATCTCCACTTCATACACTAATGATCATGTGCTTTACATGGCCGATCTTTTGCTTCAAGGTGTTTAGTATCATTTGGACAATGTCACTTTCCTTATTATGTACATCTCATTTCTTTTTATGAAGCTATTATATATATTCACATTTGATGGTCTATACTACATGTTGTTTTAAGCTTCCTTAAATCTTGAAGATGACATGCATGCCGATAAAGGCAGAAGCGATGTCACAACGGTCTATAAAAGATTAGGGAGATCAGTTCTTTTAGAAAATTCATCAATTCCACAAACCTCGTATGGAAATTCACGTATGTAACCATATCTAGTTTTGGTTTGTGTAATGGTTTCTAATTTAACATTATCTAAGTTCTATACTGATTATGCTTTAGGTAAACCGGTTCATATTGGTAGTTCATCTAGAGAGTTAGTCTTCCATACTAAATTTGGCGACTCATTCACTGTATCATTTACAAGTTTATCTATAGCGGAAACACTATTGCAAGAAGGTGTTAAAAACCTTACACCGAAGGGAAGAAGTACCATTGTTTCAATTGGTGTGTTTGAACATGCCAAGAACCTTCTCAGGAATCTAGACATCGAGGACTCATTTATCTTTACCGACTCTCATGTCACATGGAATCTAAGAAAATAATTATATCATTGTGATTTATCGATGCAATACACTAGACTTAGCTTTAAAGTTGATTTATTGTTGTATCTGTAAGAATTTGTCAAAGAACCTCCCTACTAGTTGGAGGTTAACCTGCGTCTTATTGAGTGTGGGCTATTATTGTTCTTGTTCTATGACTTTTACAATTGTTAACCTTCTATTTCATCTTTTATTTTTGAATACGATAATCAACAAATCGCCTTATTTCCTTTTCATATATTGCGAAAAATATTGAATTCAAATTCTTATATTTCTAGAAAATTCAATAAACAATGAATTTCAGGTAAAAATATGGGACCAAAGAGACAACATGAGGTAATGTGACCCAAGTTCAGAGGTATGTTCAGAGGTACTTACTGTGAAGGTGGACCGTCACAGTCTATAGCTAGCACTGAATCACCTCCTCCCCCTCCAGGACCTACAGTTGGATGAGGCATCACTTGCTGCTCGTCATGCTACACCATCCCCAACTCATACATCATGCACTACCCCTTTATTAGATGGAGGAGACGTCCACCAGCCAGGAGCTGAGGGACCTGATGAAAGAAAGTACATAACAATTGTCAATAATCTGTAAGTGAAATCACATTAAACACTATATGTTTTTAATTAAGTTATAGGTTTATCGATTTTTTCATGGTATAAAATTACTTCATATATTATATTGATTATGTCTGGACCGTGTTCCAGAAATATGACATCTAAATTTAAGGAGAGAATTGATCTTGAGGGTTATGTGTAGAAGAATATCTCTCAGGCCACAAAGGGATTTTACTTTCAGGAGTTTGAGGTGCAATAAAAATTTATTTTCTTTTTATATTGATTTGTATACATTAGTTAGATAAATATTACTACATTACAGTTCAAATCTTTTTCTTTTTATTTCAGAAAGAATTTTTCTGGGATTCTGGTTTCAATGCGATCATATATAAAGTATGGGAGAGGCAAGCTTGTACACGTTATCGCGACTTTATTGGTGCAACACACAAGGCTAGTGTACGACCGTCTTATATTTTGGAGCAAATATGAAGGCAAGAGTATTGGACATCAACTGAGACAACATCCATCTCAGGGCGTAACTCCACCAATAGATATGGAGACTCGGAGGGAGAGAGTCTTTCCGTACAAACGGAAGGATTAATTACCCACCACGAGCGAGCACAGAGACTTGTAAGTATCTAAATTTGACACTTATATTGTAAATGTTTTACTTTGTCGTATTTCAATTTAAATTGATGAGTGAATGTTTGTATTATGGATAATGATAATGGTATAAATGTCTGGTGTTATATATGACTGTGTCGAGTTATTTTATTTGATCAACAGGGGAAAATATCAAAAAGTAGAGAAAATTCTACTGAAATTTTTAGTTTACATCTAACATTTTAGGTTAAATATGTAGGAAAAGTCTATAGGCATGAGGCATACATCTACTCAAGTGTTTTTGCACACTCACATGAAGAAGCATGACAGTGTGACATTCGTCAACAACCGATATAGAGAACTAAATGTATGTAAAATTAATGCTTTATTATTATTTCTTAATAATTATCACTTACTAATATAAACATTGCTTCCTAATAGGACCAAATACAAGAAACCATTTAGTGACAGTCTCAGCAGGAACAACCTGTTGATGAGACTTAGACGTATCTTGATGTTGTGGGTGGCAGGGATCGTCGTGGAAGGATTTTCGGGCTAGGTTCATTTACGAACACATGTTATTCGCAATCTTTCACATCCAGTAGAGTAGCATCTACTACATAGTCGCAAACCAATCAAGTCAATCGACGTCAGACCATAGTAGACACATTGATGGACGTCATAGCTCAGCTCAAATATGAGCTGGATGAGTTGAAGGCGAGGGGTAGCACCTCAGAGGACTGACGGTCACCAGGACATTAGGATTGTTGTAGTCATTTACTTTGAATTACAAACACTTATTATGTACATTGTAATGTTTTTATTATCAATTAAGATAATTTGAACTTTATATCATCAATCAACTTCTGTTTAAACAAATTAATTATATAAACAAATAAAATCATTATGCACAGATAATTCATAACTATTGAAATTATGCATTTATCATAAGATCATGAAATAAAATTTAATGTCAAATTTTTTTATAAAAATTTCTTACTTTTATTTACCGATGGAATATAGAAGACCGTCGTAAAAATGCTTTATTTACTGACGAAACTCCTTAAATCGTCGATAAATTGTATGATATTTACTGACCGTTCTTCTTCTGTTAGTAATATTGAAACCTTTGTGATTATCTGAACTATGGTTTACTGATCGTTCTTCTTTTTCCATCGACAAATGTAAAATTTACTGACAGTTACGACTGTCTGTCAATATACTTTACTGATGGAAGGACATATAAAAAGTCCATCGTTAAATTTACCTACGGTCGTTTTAACGATGCTGTTGTCCGTCGTTTTATTCCATCGGAAATTATTACTACTGACGGAATACATGCATTTGTTAACTCAAGAAGAATTCATTTCTTCAATTAATTTTGATAAAAATCAAATAATAATAATAATACAAGTGTGTGAATTGTTTTGATGAGTTTGTTAAGTGTGCTGATAAATGTAAGTGACACAAATCGTCAACTCAAGACGATACTTAAGTAAACGCTAAATAAGACAAAGCGTCTTAGATGGATCAGATGAAGTGCGAAGTGCTTAGTCTAAGACACCAGATGAAGCATAACATCAAACGAAACATACGAAATCTATACAAGACGATGCAATTGCAAAATGTTCTAGGACGTCAATTAGTTAGTTAGTTGGAGTTGGTTATAGGACTCAACTAACGATGATTTTTAGAAGATTCAACAAGCAAATTTTTCAAAGAAAACAATTGAAGATTTAGGTTATAAATATTAGTTATAGTTGTAAACTAAATACAACACAAGAGAAAATCTGATTGTACGAAACATACTTAGAGAAATTCTGTATTCAAGTGCAAAAGAAAAAGAGCAAATACATCTGTAACGTGAGGCTCAAACAATATCTTTTCAAGTGAAAGAAAGGCTAGAGCTTGGAGAGGCTAAGGAAGCATATAAAGAATACTTTGTGAGAGAGACATAAAGAGGCTCTGCAAGTGTAAAAATAATACTTGTAACGTTGAAGGATATAGTGAAATCTTAGACAACCTTTAAGGACTGGACGTAGCCCAAGGTTAAGGGTGAACCAATGTAAATCACAGTGTCATATTCTCTAATCCTTATCTCTTTAATTTTGTTGTTGTTATAAGAATAGATAAGAATTTTCGTTGTTGCATTACTCATCAAATTAAGTGAATTATTTTGTAATCGTCTGAATTTGTAAGGAAAATTAAGAAGATTTTAAAGATTAATATCTTAGACGATTTAACACAATTCAACCCCCCTTCTTGTGTATTCTACATATTATGCGTAATTTCTATATTAACAAGTGATTTACTTCAGCATTTACCGTTGGTTTTTTCTGTTGGTAAACTACAGATTTCTTGTAGTGTAATATGATGCATTATTATGAAACATGAGTGCATTGATTAAAGATAAATTATTTTCATTAATTTCTTGGTTTATTGTAATGTTAGAATCATTTTAATCAAATTTGTTAATGTTTCCGTTGTGGAAAAAAAGCATAAAGTTTATTTGAATTCTTTCCTAAAAATTTTGAGTGGGTTGAACAACAAAAGTATTATTCACTTCGTTATAGATAATGTGACTAATTATGCTTTAGCTAAGTACTTATTACAGTCAAAGTATGAGCATATTTATTAGTTTCTATATGATGCTTATTGTATAAATCTCATCTTAAAAGATAGAGTAAAAGAAATAGGACTTCCCTGTCATTTAACTAATTTTAAAGAACTCCTTAATCTTTAAAGTTAACGAAAAATTCTTTGTAATTTTTAATCTTTTAGAATTTCATTAAAAAGATAATGATGGAACACATGTGACATGAGCAACACACTTGAACTATAATAAATTATTGGTTTGAGTCAAAATTAATTATTTCATATTAGGTTTAAAAGATGCATTAGGTTTCCATTAGTAACATTTGATTGTTCCACGTGTTAAATTGATGTCACATGTGTGTCACTACCATGTTCTTAATAGAAATGTAAAAGAAGGAGTTTTTCTTGAAAATTAAAACCACAAGAAGTGTTTTTAATAATTTTAAATATTAGTTTTTTCAATTAGTTAAACCACAATAGGGTCTCTTTATCTTTTTACCTTAAAAAGATATTAGTTGTATGGACTATACTTCTAGTTTTACTTCAAAGCGCATTTAAAATTTTATTGTATAATTATTTGAAATTTTTTCTTAGTTAAGAAAGCAAGACAATTAAGTTGACATTATGCATCCTACTATTGCTAGGTCTACAACGACATTTTTAACCTTTAAAACTATTTATGATCATAAATAAATACTTTAAAATTTAGTGACAAGTAAACACTTTTTGAGTTATAAGTTATCAAAGGTTGTGAATGGCAAATATATTTATATTATTATTTTCAATAATAAAATTTAATATGCTTATTTAATAATTGTAAATATTTTGCCACCACTAATAAGGTTATTAAGGATCTTTTATTTATATGAGAAGCCATCGTTAGGTTATATATATGATGGTATGTATATCGTGAGATACTTTTTCTGTAATTATTGGAATTATATAGTTATAATATATTATTAGGTTCTTAGTTTTGAGCTAATTGTATTTCTAACTTCTAGTATAAATTAGTAATTAATTTGTTTCTATTGTATATCTTTATGCTTCCTTTCACTAAATAAAAAAATTAGTATACTTTATTATGTATTTTAAGTTGGTATCATAGCCAATAAATACTTCTTAATAAACCTCTTTTTTTAGAAAACAAAATGAGTGAACTAATATTGAATTGTATGGCTCAAAATTAATTCTTGCTATTGTTTAGTTTAAAGATTTTTTTTCTAATGCAGGAATTATTTTGCTAAATCAAATTATGATGTTTGGTTGAGATGAATGAAGATGCATATTGTTGAAAGGGATAAACTATCTTATATTCATGGTAAAACAAATCCATGTACAAAATCGGAAGATGGGCGTAAAAAGTGATATGTTGAAAATAAAAAAGTGAGAAGGTGGTTGTTAATGTTTATAAGTCTAAAGATTATGAACTGATGCTTATGTATACCCATTGCCTATGAAATTTAGAGCACATCATCTAAAGCCTTTTATGATGGAGGTGATTAGTTACAACTCTTCTCCTTAAACCATAAAGCATTCACTATGAGATAAAATAGAACATCTCTTTTTTAATATTATGAAAAATTAACATAAATATTTTAAGAATTTGACCATCGAGATAAATTGGTCATAAATGAACTTGATGATGTTATAGCATATCAAAAATTTATTATAAAACTAATGGTACATATATTTCTTATTAGATTGGATGATGATTTTTTACATATTCATAGATAGATTCCATGTAAGGAATCAATTCTAGATCTAGAAAAATGCTACACCTTGATTTAATAAGAGGCAGTATTTCATCAAACATTAAAAGAAGAGTTTGGAAATTCTAAAGCTACAATTATGGTAACTCAAAGCAAATCAAAGACTACTAATGGTGTTAAGAAAACTACTTATAAATGCACCCATTGTGACTAGTCTAATCATACCACATATCTTCAATATAAATTTGCAAGGTATCTAGACTGGTGGGATCATAATTGAGTACCTTAAAAAAGAAAATCCTATAGAACCTAAATTTTTGATGTTACTGAAACAAATAAAAAGGATGATGGTACTGAGACATCTTTGTCTTTAGTAGCAACTACAGAAAATGTTGGGGAAAATTTTAACATTACCACATACCTTTGTAATAGTACATGAATAGTTGATTATGGTGCTACAAATCATATGACATATGATTCAAGAAAGGTAATAAAACTTGAATAATCCTTCTATAAAATTGTTTCTACTGCCAATGGTAATAAGGCCCTAATTTTAAGGGAAGGAACTTGTTATCTCACTAATACCTTGAATTTAGATTTTATTTTTGTTGCCCCATCTTTAGTTTATAATTTCTTATCTATTTCTTAAATAGTAACAACCTTATCTTGTGTTGCAACTTTTTAGCTTAACTTAGGACATGCAAATAAAGTAAACAATTGATTATGGGATTAAAGAAAGGAACTTGTATTATTTACACTTACAGACAAAGAGTTATGATAATTTGCATCAAGTTTTATGATGGATGATTTTAAAGTGGAGAAGAATAAAGTTGAAGTTTAGTTGCAACACTGACAATTAAAGCATACATTTTTCAATTATCTAAAAAATGATTTCATATTTTATTTGAAAAGATTGATGTCTTTACTTTTCACTGTGTTGTTTTTAAACTTGCAAAAAGTCATAAAAATTCATTTCCATTAAGTTTAAATAAAATTTATTTGCCAATTATGGTTGTTTATTCTAATGTATAAGATATATCTAAAATTCCAACTTTCTCTACTTAGTTTGCTATCTTTATTAATGATTATCAGGATGACTTAGTTGTGGTTAGTGAAGTCTAAATATGAAACGAATTTATTATTCCAAAAATTTTACAAATTCACTAAGACTTAATTTAATGTATAGATTCAAGTTCTTCATTGTGATAATAGTAGAGAATATAAAAATTTTGAATTAAAGCAATAGTAGAGAATATAAAAATTTTGAATTAAAGCATTATTTAAAGCATATAAAATTATTAATGAAATTATATATGTTGATATACCTTAGCAAAAGGGATGGCCTTGAGGATAAATCATCACTTATTATAAGTTGTTTATGCCTCATTAATTCAAACCCATATATCATTGTCATATTAGGGAGAAGCTCTTTCCTTATTTAGCATATTTAATAAATCAAACTCCTTACACTTCACTGAATTTCAAACACCACTCAAAGCTCTTAATCTCTGCTAGTACCAAATTTACCTTTTTATGTATTTAGATATATGGTATTTATATATACCCATAAACATTAGCACCGTAAGCTAGCTCTATGAGGACTACGATATATATTCCTCAGATATGTTACAAATTAAAAGGGGTACATGTGTTATCATCCTCCAATTCAATGTATATACATAATAACATATACAGTTTTATATGAAAACTTATTATATTTTTTCTCCTAATTATGAACTTTATGGGGAGAAGAAAAAGAAATTCAGACTTTGGAATACTCATTTCAAGAGGAGTTTCAATTTGTTGATCATAGTGTTAATAATTTGAATATAAGTAACGAAACTTTAAATCATAATGTTAATGGTCATTAGAGTATAAGGGACATGTTGTTAATTGTCATTTGGATCATAAAAAAAGGGCAAACTAGAAGATTGCTTGGAACATAAAGGAATGATTGAACTAGAAGATGTAAGTCCATCAATAAAAGCATTTTAAGTCCTTAACTAACATACCACACCAATCATTTACAGAGGATACTCCTATTTTAAAATCCAAGGCATTTATTAAACTAGAAGATGTAAGCCCATCAATCAAAGAGTTTGAGTATGTAACTAATATACCCATACTAATTTTTTTATTAATGATGTTTATATTCTAGAACTTGAGCCACTTAGAAATTGATTATTGAAATGTCTCACGAAGTTATTCTTAAGCCACTTATGAACCTAAAATTTCAAGTAGAATTAAATATCCCACAAGTCATTATATATGAAATCATAACCTATCATAATCAAATAAGTAATCTATATATCAATTATCTAAGAATTGAACTCCTTACAAAAGAATAAAATGTAAAACTCGTTAGTTGTCCAATGTATTTATATAATAAAGTATAAAGCAGATGACACAATTGAATGACTCAAAGCAAGATTAATAGCAAAAGGGTACACCTAAACATATGAAATTGGTTGCACATAGACATTTTTCCCTAAAGGTAAAATCAATACTGTTATAGTGTTATTGTCCCTATTTACAAATTTAGATTGCCCATTATTGGTGTAAAAAATGCCGCTGAAGCAATTCAGATGATACTTTATTTCTAAAGGGGGGTAAAGTAAAATCACTACTTTATATATATATATATGGATGACATAAGATATAAATTGGCAAAACATAGATATTTATACAAATGCTGATTAGGCTAGAGTGATAAATTATAGGGGATTGACTTCTAGTTTCTTCTCATTTGTGGGTGGAAATCTTGTCATGTGGAGAATTAAAAAACAAAATATCATTGCTCACTCAATGCAAAAGCTGAATTTAGAGGTATAACACTTGACTATGTGAAGCTTTATGAGTACGGTCACTTCTACAGGATTTAGGTTACCCACCTAAGCAACCAATTTGATTATAATGTGACAATAAAGCTGCATGTGATGCATAATCATGTTCATCATGATCAAACAAAGCATATTGAGATTGACAGATTCTTTATTAATGAGAAGTTAGAAAAATTATGGAGTTACCCAATATTCTCTTTAAGGATCAACTAGCTGATTTTCTTACAAAAGTAGTCTAAAATTTAGTGTTTATAAAATCTCTTAACGAGTTGAACATGTATGATATCTATACACAAACTTTAGAGAGAGTGTTGAGATATTATAATTATTGGAATTATAGTTATAATATATTTTCATATTCTTAATTTAGAGCCAATTAGAACTTTAACTTCTAGTTGTAAATTAGTTTGTCTTTTATAAACTCATTATACTATATATATTTGTACTTTCTCTTACAAAATTAAAAAAAAGTGGATTCTTTTTATATATTTCAAGTGTCTAGAGTTCCCAAGAAAATTGTGAATCTTTTAAAAGGAAGAAGAAGTAATATAAGCCTTATACAAATATTATTGATTGACAATGAAATAAGCATCTTACTCAAATGATCTACTTACCAGCTTATTTTCTTAATCCTTATTGTTTATATACTAAATATACATGTACATATGTTAATATTATGGGTGATCTTTTTGATGTGAAGTAAAATTATATTATATCATGAAGATTTACAGATTTTTACTATATCATCTATAAAGAGAGAACTTATGATTAAAAAATGCCCGGTAAGTTTCTGTAATTCTAATTTCGTTCTTTACTTATCAATATTATATTTTTAAAGTTTTGCTATAACTCTCAATTCAAAATATGGATGACTAGTGGAGATTGATTGTTAATGTTTGTTAAAATTGCTCCAATATTAAGAAAACTTGTTATTAAACAATTGTAGCATTATGTTATACACATAAAAAGAACTATTTTTTAGCATATTTATATTAAAAAACTCACTTAGAATATCAAAGCCTCAATGATTTGGTTTATGTTAATTATCATCTAAGGCAAATTATGTCGATGAGACATAAGCTTCTTTATGTTAGAGAAGTGCTCTAAAGTCAATCACCTTTAGCACTTATTGTACAAATCATTTTATGATTAATAAAGGCATTTTTCATTATTTCGATGTTCATACGTTTATGGATTTGATGTTAAACTTAAATTAATGAAGTCCTTAATATAAAACATAGCATGGAGGAAATCATGATGAGATCATGACAATGAGATTCCTATCATGTGTAATTATATTAGTATCTAAACTTTCTCTAGTCATAGGATTAATGAGATGGGATATCATTAATCCGAATAGACTAGCATATGTTATACTCCTTGATTGGATCAAGCAATAGATCTCATAAGCTATAGGCATGACTTGTTTAGAGTTAACATGTGGATGCTTACTAAGGGTAGTAAGTACTTTGGATTGACCTATTATGAGACAATCATATGGATATTCTATTCCATTGTCAATAATAGTCTTATCATAGCAATGGTATAAATATCTTTTGACTTGAGGTGCTCAAGGATATCTCGAATACTGATCTTATGCTTCGACTCCATTCATCGATGCCTTTCAGGGGTTACTTATAGGGTAGTTATTGGGTACAACTTAAGGTATTTAGAGGTAATTGAGTAGCCAATAAAGGATTCACCACTCTTGACAGAAGGAGATGATACCAACGGCCTCTTATCGGGGTCGTTGCTCGGGAGTCTATGGCTAAATCAAATATGTGTCATGAAGAGAGTCATCAATGATACATAGAGTAATGAGATTCTCAAGAAAAGATCTAATAACACTTAGACTAGATGTGATGTAGTCAGTCTAGTGGGAGTTGACACTTTGACCATTCTCTGAACTAAGTGGGGTATAGATGGTGAAAGGATGAATTGTACGAAAATATTACATATGGAAGGGTTCGTAGTCAAATCTATGACTTTTAGTCAAACCACCAACTTTCCAGTCAATTGGGAGTCATGGTGTGTTGCTAGATACCACTCTTAACTTACTTGAATTGAGTGTTAATTCAAGTGACCAACATAACCGGGAACCTAATGGGTCGCACACATAGGAGATCTGAAGGATAAGTAAAATGGTCTTGAATGGTGATTCAAGATATAAGAGATTATTTTGGGATTGTATCGCGATGTGATCGTGGTAGAAAATGTTACATGGAATTGATTAGAGACAAGTGTTATTGGTTGCCAATTTGGCCATTAACTTCCCAAACTTCCATTAATGCATGCTATTAATGGTCATTAACTTCCCATAACTTCCATTAATGCATGTTATTCATGACAATCAACTTCCTATAACTCTTCATTAGCGATGGGGGTTATGGAAGGCTAAATGGTGAAGAAAATAAAGA
>JAOQMP010000004.1:33235482-33254849 GCA_027563575.1 Erythroxylum pedicellare | reverse complement strand
TATTTATGCCCATCAAATTAATGACTTAATTCTAAAAATAATGAAACAAATAAATCAATAATAATTGAAAAAAATTTGGGGTTCAACATCTTTATTGATGCTTCTAGCTCTTTCCCACTTCTTAAAACAATTACACTTGAATTCACTTTTATATTAACAATTGTTTAAGATGACAACTTTCCATAATCCTTTGATTCCAAATTACTCACCATGATGGCTAATTGGCCAACTTGATTTGCCAAGTCTTGGATATTATTCCTCATTTCTTATTGAAATTGTCTTATCTCCTGTTGCAATTGCAAAGTGTTAGAAGCTAAAGATTTAACAATATCATCTAAAGACATATTAGAACAAGAATTAGAACTAAAGGGTTTAGATGGTTGTTGTTGTTTTAGGACATATGGTTGTTTGCATTGATGAAAGTTTAGATGCGGTTGATTCACTTTTGGGTTTCCATAACTAAGATTGTGATGATCCCTCCATCTTAGATTATATATATTCGAAAAGGGATCATATCTCCTTTGTGGTTATTTCGAAATCCACCCGCTCTGTTAACTTGTTCAATAGATTCCTCTTGAAGCATGCGAGACATATCATTTGGGTGCCTAACTAACGAACAAATTCTGTAAGACTTCGTCGATTGCACATTATGTTGGACCCTATTTTCAGAGTCCAACTCTAAAATCAGAAAACGTGAGCGTATTTGTTTGCCCCAGGTCCTATCACTAATCCTAATGCAACAATTTGGGATAGTCAGGTGAAGGTCATGTGAGAGGAAAGTTGAAGACATTCAGTTGCAAGGAAAAATTCACGTTAGCAATGGCAGGTTTGCCGCGGCAAAACCATGCAATTGTTCCCAAGGACCTTTCAGGACAAGTTCGCTGCGGCCAACGTTTGGCTTCACCGCGGCGAAGTCTTAAGGTCGAGCAAACGTACCACCATGGTGAAAGTTCAAGCTTTGTCGCGGCAAAGTTACAAGATTTTGCCAAGAAAACACCCGTCGGGAAAGGTTCACCGTCGCCAAAGTCACATCTTTGCCGTGGTGAGACCTTCGATTCAGACGCCCAAACCCAACCATCCAACACTAAACTTTGCACATACAATTCCACAACCCTCATCCACTCCACCAAAAGTTAAATACAGACCTATACCAAGAAACTTCCTATGAAATGCTCGAGAATGAAGTGAGAAAACTTAAAAAGTCATAAGCAAACGCAAATATATTTCATTAACATCAAAAAGAAAAGAGTTTTACAAAGCTTTAGTGGGAATTTCAAGCCATGATACATCACTGGTCTCATAACCTAAAAATACAAAATACACATGAACAAATAAAACTTGAAATGTGGCTAAAGCCTTATGTTTTCCAAAAACTAACTCAAAATACTAAAATATGCAAATTTGGAGTGATGCCCTGACTCTCGATTCGATCTCTTACTCATCACCTGGAGATGGAAAAAAGGGGGGTGAGCTTAAAAGCTCGTAGGTAACAAGTATATAACCGAGAAACAAGCGAAACCATAGTAAACTTGTATTAATCCATAAGACACATATTTCTCAAATTCTCAACTTGTCAAATAATTCATAAACAACATAAATCATGTATTCACCAACTTGTCAAAACATCATAAACACATAAGCAATCAGAATGGTTTGGGTAGGTCTATGAAGGGAGTTCTTGTAAATCTCCAGTAATTTGCAAATCTCCAGTAATAACATAATAGACTATCAAAAACCTACATAATGGTTTTGTGTAGTTCATAAACATGAGAGAGTCTATGAAGGAGCTCCATGTCACTAGCGAGCAGGCGGGAGTAGCCTTTAACATGGTCAACGTGCACGTGACATAACAGAATGGACCACCACTAACCCACACAAACATGAATTTCATAACTTGCAACCATATTGCCCAAAAGGCACATTTCGGAAACATAATTTCCATAAGCATGATATATTTCAAATGCCATTTCCATCTTCACTTCATAATTCATCAACAAAATTCATGTACCAAATATGTAGCAATTTCTTAAATCATTTAAGGAGCAATAAGTGCAACATTTATAAAGCGATTGAAATCATTCAACTCTATTGATTTGGAAAAATTATTCATAGCTCATTAACTAAAATATAAACATGTAACCCACCTTGGATTCCTTGTTTATAAACTTGCTTAAAGGTGCCTCTCCTCTTGCTCCTCTTGCCTTTCTTGATTCCCTTTGACATTGGCAAAAATTCCATTCAATAGGAATTCAAATTAGGAATCCCATAAAGCATATTTGCTAAAATTGATTCTAGAATACTTAAACCCATGCATTTCATAAGCTTCATGAACTAAAACCCTTCTAAAAATTCAAAGGATTAAAAATGAACTTACCTTGAATCTTCACCAAATAAAGAGATTTTTTACTCAAATGGAAGCTCTTCTCTTCCTCTTTCTTTTTCTCTTCTTGAACAACCTTAAAATCACTCTTAAAAGATAAGAAAAGATGAAACCCTAATTGCTCTTTCTTCTTTTCTCTCCTTTCTCTCTTCTTTTTTGTTATTTTCTCTTCTTCTCTCCCGCATTCACATTTTTCCTTCTTCCTAAGAGCAAGACCACATTTTCCTCTTCCAATTCTACCCTTAATGAGTGTGAAATGTACACTTTGCGCTTCCTTTAATGCCTTATGGCTTTTATACTTAAGTAACATGCCAAAATTGCCCTTATGCACTTTTACTACTTTGATTCTAGCATTTCTATTATAAATCCTAATTGCTACTTATGCTTGCTAATTTAATGACTAAATTCTAAGAAAATAAACAAAATAAAAAAATCTGGGGTCCAACACATTACCTATAGAAAGTTGACGAACAAAAGAGGTTAGTATAGCAATTTTTTGTGTAAATTTAAAACATTTACCTCGTTAACATGTTTAGAAGATGAATCTAATCTTGTTCCAAATTGTTGTGAATTAGTTGTCATGTCCTCAATTAAATTTTAGCCTACTCAGGTGTCTTATTCACCAAGGCACATCTATTGGCTGCATCAATTAGGCTCTTATCCATAGCTAAAAGTCTATCATAGAAATATTGGATAAGTAATTGCTCACTAATTTGATGGTTGGGCAGCTTGCAACAATCTCTTGAAACGTTTCTAGTATTCGTACAATGGATCTCCTTGTTTTTTGTTTTATTTAACAAATCTCTTTTCTAATTTTAGAGCTCTTTAATTCTAGGAAGTACTTCTCTAAGAACGCTTTCTTCATATCATTCCATGTGGTAATAATCCCAATAGGTAAATAATAGAGCTAATCGTTAGTTGCATCTTTTAATGACAACAGAGCCAATCGTTAGTTGTTTCTTGGATTGATTTGCTCAACTGTTACCCCCAAGGGTTTCATAGTTGTGCACATCAAACGGAGCTCCTTCAAATATTTGTTTGCATCTTCACCTAGCAAGCCATGAAAAGTAAGCAAAAGATGGATTAGTCCAAAATTCAACTCAAATGAAACATCATTATTTATTGTAGGAAAAGTGATGCGTAAGGGTTGTTGGTCCAAATTAGGAGCAACAAGCTCCTTCAATGTTTGGGCCATGTCTCCTTGTTCTTTCGAATTTGAATCACTTACAAATAACAAATCAAGTCCAGTAAGATCGATCCCATGTCTCCTTCTTCTAGCTACTTTCCTTAATATCTTTGTGGTTTTCTTAACCTCCAGATCAAACTGTAAACCAAAATTACAAAAACGAGTATTATTCATAAACTAAATAGCAAAACAAAATCAAGAAAAATAAAAAATTTAAAAATTACGTCAAAAACTAAAAATTGCTTAAAACTTCTAGAAACTAATCGAATTTGGCCTAAAACCACCAGGGTTAATGATCTAAAAGATCAATTAGTTTTGTTCAAAGCATCACTACCTATAGAAAAAAAATATTTTCGTGTAAAAAACATATCAAAAATTCTGCTAGACAAGAATTTTTTTTGGATGATAATTAAAATTTTTATTTTTATTTTTATTTTTGTTTTTTAATTAAAAAATATATATGTGTGTGATTTTTTAGTAGTAGGCCATAGCAAAAACACACAAAATCAATTAAAACACTTCCCCGATAATGCCGCCAAAATTTGATAGGCTTATTGAGGGCTATTAAAATAAACCTTACTCCTAGAAATTAGACTTGTAGTAGTGGGAATAATGGTCTATCCATAGAAAAAGGCAATTGAAAATATATGTAAATTACTAATAAGATTGATGGGGGGTTTTGTTTGTCACAAGTAAAATATAAAGTTAATAAAGCTAATAAGATTAAGCTTAAAGACTATCAATAATAACTAGCTTGGCCAAAGGAGATATCCATCATTGGAATTAACGACTGATCCTTGATATAATCATAATCAATTCCACTTTTAAGTATTTATCGAGGAAATAAATATTTCCTATCTTTCCTCTTATGTGGTTAATAAAAAACACTAGCAAACCAATTAATCGTAATCATTAGATGATCTAAGCATAGAAGGTGACTTTATAACCCTTGTAACATAATTAACTTACACTTAATAAGTTATGTTTCAATCCATCAATATAAAGAACATTATCAATAGAAGCATAATTAGAGTCACCAATTTTACCAATTCCAGTGGCTTTTACCTTGTTTTTATCAACAAAGACAACATTACCTCCATCTTTTCTTTTAATATAGTTGAAATGTGATATTTCATCTGTCATATGTCTCGAAAAACCATTATCAACTATCCATTAATTTTCTCTTATCTCTGTTCTGAAGCATATCTACAGAATGTATTATCACATTTTAGGTACCCAAATTTTTCTGGGTCCTTTGAGGTTAGTAGTTTGACCTTTTAGTCTCCAAACATACATTTAAGATAATTTTTTCATTTTTTGAAAGTTACAGGAATGACGAATATGACTATTTCTACCACAATAATCACATAAAACAAATGAATTAGAATTACTATAATTTTTTCCATTTATCAAGTTCCTGTTGTTTTGACTATTACAGCTGCTAGATTTAACAAAGAAAATTTTGTATGGTCTAATATTATTATTTTCATTATATCATACTCCAGCCTTATCAAAAACACCTTTACCATTCCTAAGTAATGTGTCAAGATTATTTCTTCCATCAACAAAATTAGCAAGATCCTTTTCTATAGAAATGATTTTTTTAGCAAATTTCTCTTTTTCAAATTCTAGAGTAATAACTTTTTCTTCTAATTGTTTTACCTGAATAGAATTATTTTCAAGTAATGCTGACTTACCTTTTGTTCCAAGAATTCCTTTTCAGATACCTTTTGTTTATTGTCATTTTCAAGATACATGATTTTAGACAACAAATTCTTATTCTCATATTCTAATGATTTAATCTTATTCATTAGGGATGCATCATTATTTTTAGACTTCTCAACCTTTTTGAAATACTACATTGTTAACCTTTTATACTAATCATACAATTCATGATATGCATATCTTAATTCATCAATTTTAATATCAGAGTCAAAATAATATACGTCATCGTCTCCTGATTCAGCCATAAAGCAAACATTGTTGGCTTCTTTAGGCTTTTGTTCTTCAAAATTTTCAAAATCCTCATCTGATCAAGCTGCAGTCATAGCTTGCTTTTTTAGTTTTCCATTCTCTATCTTACCCTTTTAAAGAAGAGAGCATTCTGTTCTTGTGTGTCTATGCTTCTTGTAGTAATAGCATATGATTTGATTGTTTTGTGTATTACTACTGCCTTTTGATAGGAACCTGTTATTTCCAGTTTTTTTCCTTCTCTTTTTTTCATTAACTTTTTTTGTATAAGCGTGCACATTTATGACCATGAAATTGAATTCATCATCTCCATCTATTTGTAACTTATTGTCGCTTTCATCACTGTTTGATGGATTTGATTAATTAGTTGCTTTTAGTTTCGTACATGTTCTGTATGAAGATTTATACCCGTTCTGTATGAAGATCCTTCATCTCACCCAAGCTTGGCTTCATGGATCATCAAGTTTCCTCTTAACCAATTGAGTGAACTAGTGTCAAGATCCTTTGCAGTTTCTAGAGTTGTCACCTTAGGTCTCCATTCCTTTGGCAGTGAATTTAAAATCTTTGTTACAAGCTCATCAGTGGGATATACTTTTCCCAAGTTCTTCAAGGCTATGATGATGTTGTTAAAACATCCTGAGAATTTATCGATGGTTTCTCCCTATTTCATACAATAGTTTTGTATTGATGCAATAAAAGACTTATTCTATGTTTCTAAAAAGTAACTTAAAGTTTGTCCCACATTTCTTTTGTTGTAGAATAGTAAGATATCTTTTCATATTCTTCTGGAGATAATGCACAGATCAGATAATGTCTTGCTTTGGCATTCAGATGTGCATTTCTTCTATCAGCATTGGTCCACACTTCTATGTCATCAATAGTGGGAGGTTTGACTCTAACTTTGATAGCTTATCAAATTTGATATCTACAGATTTATGACAAATAGTCATTCTCCCTTTCAAATAGGAATAGTTGTTTTTATTGAAATAAGGAGGCTTTGAGACTGATTGTCCTTCAAGGCTTCTTAAATTGTTTGTCATGATCTATCACGTGCTGCTAAACACAATAAATGTGAAACCTCGCTCTGATACCAAATGATAAAGCAAACACATACAAGATAGGGGTGAATTGTGTGTGACTTAAAAATTTTGCAAGTTACTATCAATTCGTGTAAACGATAAGAACCTCCTAAATTTCATCATAAAAGTTTGTAAATAAAAGGAGCCTGTTAAAGTTTAAAATGCAAGGAGCATGTTAATGTTTAAAATGAAAAGAGCTTGTTAACGTTAAAAGCGAAAAGAGCCTGTTAATATTTAAAAACGAAAGGAGCTTTTTAACATTTAAAAATAAAAGAAACCTTTTACATTATTAAGACAGAAGGAGCCTTTTGCAAATTAGACACAAACACTATAATGTGGAAATTTAAAAGTTAAGATGAGATATAGAATGACACAATTGATTTATATTAGTTCAGCTTATAATAAAGCCTACGTCTGGTCCCCAAGTATCCAACTTGAGTATTTCACAATAAAACTTCAAGTAGTAAATTTTGACGAGCCTTTTCAAGCTCACAAGTACATTTTTTTCAAGGAAGAACCTTCCACATTCTTAGTGTTTAATAAACCTCTACAAGCTTTCGACAAAAATGTATAAAGGGAAGCTTCAAGAAATAACAGTCTCTCTCATTAAAGTGTTTTCACTTTCTAAATCACAAGAAGTTTAATAAAAATATGACTTTAGAGAATGTTGAAGTTGCTGAAGTATATCAAAAGTCTGTCTATCTGCTTCGCAAATGCGGTGACTTTTCCTTAAGTATATATTTTCTTCAACTAGTCGTTGCTTCATTTCTATTCTGAGTTGACTTTATATCTAATGAATCTTTAATATCATCTCTGCTAGAATCTTCCAATATTCAGACATTAAGTGACAAGTTTTGACAAAGAATATTGGAGCTAATTGTTCGAATTAAGTGATTGGTAAGATCCTTCAGGATATTGTAGAATCATTTCTAATAAGATAAGTTCATTAAAAAGGTTCCTATAAGAAAGGAAGCATTTATCTTATGATTTTATTTCCTTTTAAGAATTATATCATTACCTATGAAAAGAAATAACTCTAACTAGAATTTTTAAAAAATTATATAGTTATCATCAAAATCATTAATAACAAACCTTGAGTTAATACTAACAACAATATTAAGAAATAGAAAGATCAATGAAGTTCCTTTAACCACCAGCGATTAAGAGAGACTTAGCCTATTATTCTTCCTAAGATTTAATAACAACACCAGCAAAATTACTAAATCCTAGTTGCTACTTAATTAGCAATAGATTATTAAACACAATTAACTAGTAGGCCTCCCAGCAATCATAAACAATAATTATAATAATAAGAACGAAAGAACAATAGAACTCAAAGTTGAAATTAAAATAATAAACTCATTTAGATCTCACAATTTTGATGTTCCGAGGTTTCAATTCCTTCGTCCAATAATGAGATTATCCACGCAGGGCCATCGAAGAAGCTCTCAGGTGTGAAAGAGGAGAGAGAGAGGAGTTTGTTGTCTATTAGCTTTATCTATGTCTTCCCCTCCTCTTTCACATAATAAATCAATAGTTAGAAGCCTCGAAAATCTCCTAAAGCTATGTCAAATATTAGCTCCACACAAATACCAAATTAAGGAAAATAAAATAATCAAAATAAGAGTATTCTTAGCTAAGGGAAGTGGCCTTTCAGTTGATATTTCATGTCCAAGTTCGCTTAGGATGCTTTCTTAATTATCTCCTTAATTATTGTACAGCAATCTCGCGGGTCTTGGTCGTATCAATGCAACAGCGTTCACTTCTGGGCTGATTTGGGACTTTTTCTAGTTAGAATCACTAAAAAATCAAAACATTGAAGTTATAGATCTCTTCGTGGGCTTTCCAATTCCACTTGAATTATCTCAATCGGTATGTGAAAGTTATGGTCCATATGATATAAAGTGTCAAAATAGTCCAGATTCACGAAACTATCCCGTTTTGCTCCTTTTGCTTCCAGAACACTCTAAATCAAGATATACACACAATGAGTATTTTTAGGTCGGGAATAAAGATAAAATACTAAGGATTAGTGGAGAAAAATATAATACTATACGCTCTTATCAAGTAACAAATTCTTTATTGATTTACTCTACCATCTCTATAATTTATAACATATCAAAATAGTAATAATTGAGTTATCCTAAATAGAATAAGACATAAGTAATATCAAAATATAGTACTTCCTATATAAGATACTTTGGTAATTTAAGTCTAAGGATTAATTATATAACTATCATGATAAAGACATCAATTGATACACTAGCAATGTTCTATTTAAGATTCACATTAGCATTCCATTTTAGTGACTTATTTTCTAATAATCACTTAAAATTTTATCTAAAAATTTGTATTTTTAGTTTATAAGATTAATTACTTTTTTCATAGGGACAATAGATTAAATATCTAACATTTTGGGATTTTTTAATTTAGTATCAAAATTTTAAAACTTTTTCATTTAGTGATTCACCAGTTAAAATTTATACAAATCAATTCCAAACGTTGTTTTTTCTATATATGTGGCTAATAGATGAACATGTATGTGACATTTGGTAGATACGTTACATCAGTAAAAACAACTTTTTATCATGATTCATATAAGTTTTAAAAGGTTAGTTACTAAATTTAAAAGTTTTAAAAGTTTGACACTAGATTAAAAAATTCCTAAAATGTTAGGCACTGTTAAATTTATTGTCCCTTTTTCATAAGAAAAAATATATTATGTGCAAATTTTATTACCCTATCTATATCTAATCTTGATGGAACTATAATTAGAAATCATTTAAGAATAATATTTACATAGAATTTAATCTCATAATTATGATTACAAAATAATTTCAGTTTCACATCAATTATTCTATAAATCTTATTTTTTATATTAAGAGTGTGAACCTTAGAGTTACTAGTGAAGTTGGTCATTTGTGACCTTCTAGTCATAGGTTCGAGTTATGAAAATAGTCTTTTTGTAAAAAATATAAAAGAAAGGCTGCGTACATTGATAACCCTCTCTTGATTCTCACAAAGTGGGGCCTTGTGCAATGCAGTATATTGAGTTGATTTTTTTATATTAAGCATTAAAAAGTATAATAATGAATACACAAAAATAAAGGTAACTTTTATTAAATAAATAAGTAATGTTTTGCATAAATTTCAAGCCATCAACTGACTAGAAGGATACAAGCTGACATTTCCAACACAAAACAAAAAACAACGAAAAAGTGGAACATTAGCATAGGCAATGAACAAACTACAAGTAAGCCAAATTTGATAATGGGTGGATACCAACCCTAACTAAACGCTTTCAAATTTAGCATTATAAGTGTACTCTCGCCATTAAAGTTGTGATATGTCAACTTCTATCAAGCAACGAGAACATGCATGGCAAGTTAAGTCAAATGTGATTAACAACTCCTTAACGGCAAATCCATCCGTTGAGGGAATCTAAACTGTGCCATCCAAAACTTAATGTAGCGTGTGTTTTCGGTACTTCAATCCCTTGATTGTGTGCAGACTCGTTTAGGTCACCCAACTTACTGATGGGTATCAATCCAGTAATTAATAAAGATACAAAATTTCTTAAGGCTAGTCTGATATAGGGGCAATCTATAGAATGAACCAATTATTTGTCGATTGCTCTAATCCAAGGTCAATGCGGGTCGAGACACTATCTCTAGTTTCCAAGCGTTTTAGGTGCTGCACGTCCAATTAAATACATGTGCAGGCTTTGCACGCAATGTGTTTAATATATATTAGCAGCGTAGTATAAGCTTCATAATCTGGAGACAAATTAAGCAAACTTATTAGTCTCTGTTGACTGAATACATTGTTTCTTTTAGCACTTATCTTCAGTCAACAGTATCCCTCACAAAACCCTTTTGATCAAGTGTAATCCCTTTCGATCAATTCAAATTTTGATGAGTGCAATGGCTTACTTGATACCTAAAATTCAAACAAATGACATTGATGGATTAAATTAAACAAAAGTTCAGCCGAAAATCAAAGATTCCTGTGCACAATTTCACCGTATTCTATGTTCTATGCCGTGCACTAGTCTTTCCGTTCTCTCATAAATTTTCAAATATGAGAAATCGTCTTCAAAGAAGAAATACGCGTCAAAAGGTGTATGATTGAATCTAAGTCCACCCATTGGTCTATCTCCAGTATAAGGTTTGCTATTTTTGTGCCATTATTGTGCAATATCCTTCCCAGCATTAGAGTCCAATATTAGAATAAGTATAAACAGGTTGATGCTTTACATACTTTCTTTCTTTGAATTATTATCTTCGGTGTTTGGAGGTAGATATGAACTTAAGGTTGAAGTAAGATAAATTTATTAATGGTGATATGTAATTGGTAGATATGAACTTATGGTTGAATTAAGATAAATTTATTAATGTTGATATGTAATTGGTTGTCCAACCACTTGGATAAACCGGTACTGAGCCTATTGAAGGGTTGACTCTCCTGCATTGCCAAAACCCCAAAAGGTTAGTAGGGTTAGTGAAAAGCTGTTGAAACCATGAAGTAGAGATGTCAACCAAAAGTGAATTTTTTCATCTGTAAGATACCAAAACAAGAGACAGATCCAGGCTCAGTATATGTGCTCTCAGGTAAGGAACAAAATTAAAAGCAATTTTAAATAATATATACACCTAACATAAAAGGACCTCTAAAGTCCTTCTTCCCTCTTCTTTTCAAATCCAGCTAACGTCCACTAAATTTTTATTATCAAAATATTGCAAGTTACAATCTCGAGAGTTATTGGCATATAATAAATATTTGAATATAATTTATTATGTGAAAAGAGGACGAGCTTTGGAACAATTAGTGAGGCTATTTTTTTATGACCAGAATGTCACGAGTTTGAGTCACAAAATTAGTTTTTTTTATAAAATGCAAAGAAAATACTGCATACAATTAATGACCCTCTCCTGACTCTCGCAAAGCAGGTAGCCTTATATTTTCAAGATTTAATTTCACTCAAGCTTAAATTTGAAGGTCAAGTAAATGGAATTATACCACCAGCAGTTCTCAAAAATATTTTGAAAATTTTAAAAATTATAATTATATTTTGAATTCAAGGCATTAATCCTACTATTATATTATAATATGACCAAAAACTTTCTTAATAAAGAAGTTTAACTATCTTCAAGATAGGCAACAAGGAAAAATAACTATAGGCACCACTTATGTTTCATTTCCATAAAAAAACTCATTCACCATCTCTTGTTTAAGTGGGTTCCTTTAATTCCCTAATGTTTTACACTAAGACTGCCTTATGTGGAGGAAGCCTCCAGGTATTTAGGATTTTGCTTTCTTTTTTCTGCTAATTTCTTTTTTACAATTTTGAACCACACACAAAAATCTCTTGGGATATTTGAGACTTTGACTGCAGCTAATAGAGAATCACAATCTTCTGCTTGTTCTTCATTACGAGAGATGATATCTCCTTAGAGAAGTTCAAAATCCTGGTCTACTTTCTAAAACACCTTTTTCTCCCCCTATATATTCCTTTCATTTGCAGTTGTCCGTACAGTACTCTACATGTATAAATTGATCCGCAGTTTCATCGATAGACCAAGTCACCTGTCAATGTGTCGTGTTCACAAAGTGAAATGGACGATTGCACCAACCAAATGTAAAAGATCTCACAATTTAAAAACCAAATTTTATTTTAGTAATTGATGATAAATCTTAATGTTGAACGTTTACCATAGGAACAGTCTAAACCCAGAGAACACCATGACATTTGTTACCATTGTTCGTTATAGTAATTTGAGCCTTTCCTAATGTAAACAATTTTGAATTCCTTTAATTTTTCCCATCTTCGTTATTCTTATATATCCCCCAAAGTCAATATTAGACGTCATTCACGGTTGTCATGCTAAAAATCCAAGGATACGATTTTTAATTCACGTTGAAAAGTATAAAGCTCTCTTCTTCTTTTTTATACCCTCTTAGATTGGAATTGTAATAACTCAAACTCTTATTACTGATGTAAGCTTTTGTTCATAAAAATCTAATAGGTCAACGTTAATTTAGATTATACAATAAAGAAGATCATTTTTTTTAATATGTCACTCTAGCTATTAATATATGATATGTGGTTTTAGTAGAAATGAAAGGTATGAACAAAAATATTTAACTTCCAAAAGCTTATCGTTGCTTGAAAGTGTTAGAATTCTAAGAAAAGGAATCCTAATTAGCAACTAAAGTCGATAATAACGTTTCTGCTGGGCTCTGGGACAATGGTCAACATGTAGAAGGGTAAGGACAGCAAGGCACCAAGAACATTTTCAATCTACATATTAATATCGTTGAAATAAGGTCGATTGTGACACGTTAGTCTTTCTTTTCCTGCCTCCAGCCAAGGCTATATATGCCTTAAGAGTTCATGATTGGACCACACTCGCCCAGAAGTCTACTATATGTGGTTTACAAATATTGCTATCTTTAACTTATCGATCAAAGGTCAGCAGTGATATGGTCTAGTTTTTCATTTTTGGATGTATTTAAAACAGATGGGACCTAGTAGAGTTTTTATATACGTTAGTAGCCTAATCCCATGTTTTGCTTTTCTCAATCAAAAGTTAGTCTTATAAGACTAGCAATAATGGAGCTTTCTAATGTCTAAATACGGCTTCCTATAGTACACACGTTCACACGGTCCTAAGTGTCCTAATCAGGGAAAACACACCATACAATTCTTTTTCAGAACAGTGGTTTTTTTTTTTTTTTCCTTTTGGTTTCAGATGGGAAGCATCAAGGTAAGGATTTGAATTTAGAGCTTTCTTTTACCTGTCTATTAAGTGTAAACAAAACAAACATATCATACCATAGGCATGTCAATGAAGACCACAGTTTGACAACTCAAAGCAAAACTGGCTCCATTAGGATGCGATTTTGAACAAAGTTTTCTCTCCAGTATTGTAAAAAGTTGGAAGAGGTTGCCCCCTTCATGTGATGTTTTGTCTCCAATGCTTGAAATTATTAATTTGTACTTTACTGCGTATCTTGTTAACCACTGTTGACATGTGATAGTTTTAGTTCGTAGCAGGCGTTGATCAAAGCTGGCTAGAAATGAAAATGATATGGCCTACCATCTTTCACAATGGCCGAGTAATTATTTTGTATGAACATTAATATGCCCTCTCTTCTTAACAAAACAAAATGGAAGTTTTAAAGATTGTTGTCAATCACTTACTTTAAGTGGAGCCTTCATTTATTTTTGGGTTAAACAGTACATATATACTTCGAGTTGATAATATTACAATACATATTTATACAATAGATACCTAAAAAGTAAGAACTGCTTACTCTTCCTTAGGAAAAATAACACGCTTTGGTGAAGAGAACACCATATACAAAAGGCACCATTACTTGGTTACCTATGACCAAAGACAAATCAACCAAATCACGTTTCTGGAAGATACAAAAAATTTGTACTGCAATGAACATATTAAATGGCCTGACCAAACTTAGCTGGATTTGAAACCACTGGAAATGAAAGCCCCGTGTCGTTAATTGGTCAAAGTGTGAAATTTGTCAATGAGTTTGTTGCATTGGAACGGACTTCAGTTCCCTTACGCGCATGCCATGCACTCCACTGTCGCACATTTCGGTCTCGAATCGACTGAACAACCAAAAGTTTATGTTACTAGTTCTTTTAGTATACAAAAGGTAAGATTAATTCAAATTTTATGTTGAACCCAACATCATTATCACTACTTCTTTTTAATGTTGCTATCAAATTATGGTTAATTCAGAAGGAAATTTTGGCTTAGGATTTGAAGAACTATAGGCACTTGTTTAACTTCATTTTCCTCTCACCACTTTACCCTTATACATATACAATAATGCAAAGCTTGATAATTCTATTCCATTTTGTGCCATTGCAGCTCTGTCGCTGCACCTTGTTTGACAGTCAATTGATCCAACTGCAGCTAATCACAGTCTCTTTCTTGTAATTAGCTTTAAAGGAAGGACAAACCAACAGTTCTATTGGCATATGTGGTTCATGTAAACCGTGCAATTATTATATTTTTATCTTTCATTTCATTTCATTTTTGTTCTTAAAGAAACATGGATTACGTTTTAAAGCATAATTATGCTGCCTATTAAAAGAAAATAACGAGCTGTAGTACTTAATTAACAGAAAAAAGAGAAAAGAAAAGAAAGAGATATGGGTTCGACTTTATGACATGGCCTATAATTCTGGAAACATAGGAATAGGCCATCGTTGTAACTTATATTGTAAATGGTTTGTGTGTCATTACCTGAGTGGACTTTGGTTTCAGTTTATGACTAGAGATAGAGACCAGTAAAAAAGAGGGGTAGCCATGGAAGCACACTAATTGCTGACTTGTTTATGAGTGAGAGTTCTCTCCAAGAAGACTTGGAAGCTGATAATTGAAATAAGAAGGCCTTTTCCTTTGACCTCTGTTACCTCTTAATAAATAGAGCCTCCTGGTTTCCAAAAACACAAGTCTTCTAAAGGAAAAAAACCAACTTTCTCGCATCATTCAAGCCTGTTGGTTTTGCAGACACAGAAAGAAGAGCGGACAGACACAGACAGAGATGGGGCGGGCACCTTGTTGTGACAAGGCTAATGTGAAGAAAGGTCCGTGGTCACCGGAAGAAGATACAAAACTGAAGGAGTATATAGAGAAACACGGGACAGGAGGCAATTGGATCGCTCTCCCACAAAAGGCTGGTAAGCCTTTTTAGTTTTTGTATCACTTCTTTTGCCCAAGTATTTTGGGGTGTTGATAGCTGTTTAAGGACAAATGTCTTAAACCTGGGTACTACTTTTGTTACTTTTCTTTGATTATTTCTTACGATCAATCCTGAATCATTATGTGGCATTGTTACAGGGCTAAAAAGGTGTGGAAAAAGCTGCAGGCTGAGATGGCTGAACTATCTGAGGCCTAACATTAAACATGGAGAGTTCTCTGAAGACGAGGACAGGATAATCTGCAGTCTGTATGCTAACATTGGAAGCAGGTATCCCCTTCCAAGTTCCAATCATCTCGTCAGAATCGTGAATTGTTTGTGTTTCACATATTGTATATTTCCTGTAACGAAATTGATAGCGAGTCATATCTTCCTCGTATCATTCATTCAGTTCTTTTCAACATAAATAGATTAAGCTGAACTCCGGACTGAAGTTCCTTCGTTTCTTTGTCCTCACTAAACCTTCCCAATTTTCCTAAGCAGGTGGTCAATCATAGCAGCCCAATTGCCAGGCAGGACAGACAATGATATTAAGAACTATTGGAACACCAAGCTGAAGAGGAAGCTCATGGGCATGATTAATCCTGCATCTCACGCAGGACACCACCACTACCAAGCTAATAGCCTTTCATCTCTTGTTCAAGCTTGGGAATTACCATCAGTAACACAACTGCCATGTTCTTCACCGACCTCTTATAAATGCGGCAACAACACTTATTACCGTCTGGCTGGTTCTTCGACTGAGCCTATTTCGTTTTCATCTAGTCCTTTGAGCAACAACTCGTTTAGTTCTGCGTCTGTACTTCAGTCCCAAGAAAGTTTTGCGCAACATAATTACCAAGTCAAAGAGAGTCTTCTAATGTTTGGAAGTGAAGCTAGTTGCAGTTCCTCTGATGGCAGTTACAATAACCAGATCAACCATGTTACGGAGTCCGAATATGAGAACGTTGGAGGTCGTGGTACGAGTAAAAGTGAACAAAAAGGACTTCAGGAGTACTTCTACAATGGGATTCATGAAGATGAACAGAAATTAGTTCTCTCAAATGGTGGTGCCGAAGAATGGAGTCATGAGAAACAAAATGGATTGTGGGGTGATAATCTATCAGACTATGGTTTGGAAGAGATTAATCAGCTTATTAGCTCTAGCAGTTGTAACAGCGTTTTGTTTGACGAAAATAAGATAGCGGGAAGGATCATGTACTATTGAAATGGTAAGGCATGGGCTTGGCGTCCTTGGTAAGGTCTTTTTGTGCCTCTGATCTTTTGAGGAAATGATGTATGTGTTAGTACAGTCATAACATATCTGCAGAATTTGATACATTAAAATTCAAGCATACAACTTCAAACCTATGTATTATTATTATTTTACTGATTTTCATTGGAATATTCCCACATCTATATCGACTATGGTTTCATTATTTAGGAAGGTTTCGTTAAAATAATATCTTTTTTTTCTGGTCAAGCATCCGGTAAGATATAAGCGTAAATGTTGCTTGATACCTTCGTATTAAGAATTTAAAAAAGACTTGATGATAATCCAAACTTCAGTCTTCTTAAACAAGCATATCTTAATGCATACACAGTTCAGACTACCGTAGCATGGAGATGCAGGCATCAAACAAGAATCAGCATAATTTAAAGACTTGATTAGCTTCTGATTGAACTTAAATAGGGTAAAAAGAGAACAAGTTTAAGTGACAAATCATTTTCTAATCTCCAATATGATGGTTGATGAGAGGTAAGCTGACACATGGGAACCGTGTCTCAATTATTGATAGCCCTGTGATTAGGACGTGTGCGGTGTGGAGGTGCATAAAACCATTGATTAGAAAATGGATTAGAGATGAATAATTCCAAACTTGGGAAGCAGACAGATGCTTAAAAGTTAAAATATGAATATAATGCAAGCAAATAGAGAATCCTTATAGGGAACCAGTGCAATAGACTGCAAAATTTTTATGTTTTCAGGATAAAGATGCTTTGGTTGTCACTTATTGGCAGATGGGTTTTTGTTGTATTTTTTATACAGGTAACTTAAACTTTTATGTGTTCTTTCCAAACCAGAGAAGCCAATGTTGAAAGATGGATGCATTGACCTTTTCACCACTTTTGTTTGCTTTCTCAGGTTAAAAGTTAAACTAATGGGATCTGCCAGCTATAGGCATCATTCAAGATTCAAAAGATCAAATTGTCCCGTAGCCACTGGGAAGGGATTTTCTAGGACCAGTGGAGAGTTAAAATCTTTATTAAAAAAAGGTCAATAAAGTTTGGCACGTACTTATCCACTTAGGCTACTAAGACTTGGATTTCTCTACAGATTAAAGGGTCTATAGCTCTATCATGGCTACACTAGGGCATGCAGCATTCAAGTTTTGCATTTTCACTGTTTCAAGTATCATCATTAAGATTAAAAGTTATCAACTTTGGAAATATTAACAAAATCACTTCAAATTCAAGCTGTTCAACTTTTGCGTAAATGATCAATATATCTTAACGGTGGCTGGAAACCATGTTATTGAGTGGCAGGTATATATATAATAGAGGTGACCAGGAGATGTGTTTGGAAATTGGGGATCAGAAGCAGATTATAGCACCAAGATGAAATGTCTAATAAACAAACTAAATTACAGCACCTATTATGGTGGATGAACAGATGGTGACAACTATGGCTTCTAGGATATGGGCATCTTTTCTTTTTCTTTTTTCTTTTATTAACCTCTATCATCTAAGTACTATATAAATCTAACTTAGAGTTTAGAGGATACAAGGATTTAATAATACTTACTTTACCTCTGGTTAAACTTCTAGTGATAGTTAGACCTATAGGCAAGGTTCGGGTATACGAGAAAAAGATAGATCGCAAACACAATAAAACAATCATATTTGTCGCATGATCAGTCATGCTTTGCCTTTGATAGTGGCAAAGAGAAGACACCTTACATAAAAATGAAAAAAAGTTAGACAAGTATGAGTGACCTGACTGGTTTCAACTCCTCACTTAAGGCTCTTCTTTTCAGGAGGTATTGAGTTTGGGTCATGCTAAAGGAAGAGAAATGAGTAATGTTTCTATTGATGATTCTCTAGCTCCTGAGTAAAGCTCCTTGATCGGATCAATTACGGATGCCTCGTTTTCAGCGGCAGTGTGGGAGTTAGAGCTATTAGGAAACCTGAGGGTTGATGGGAACCTGATGCTGAGCAGGGCTAGTAATCAATCATCAGCTGAACAATCAAGTTTGTGAAGACTCCTTGTGCGCAAAAATGTACAAGCTATGTAGGAACCTGAGGAATCTTGGGATTCCAAAATTTACCTCCTCTAAAACCCTTAGGGTGCGGACTTAGAGGCTTAGGATTTGTTCGACTAAGCTAAGATACCTAATGTAATAAAAAAAGAAAAGAAAAGAAAAGAAGCTGCTTTATACTTTCATGAATTTGATGCCCCTTTAACAACTTAAGGCAACAATTTCTTGGGTTCTGAAAGACTTCAATCATGCCTCCCTTACCTTTAACTAAGTAGCAAATGCATGCACTTCAAGCTACCACTCTTTGCAGTCTATTATTCATTCTAATTAAGGTTATTTTGAACAGTATAAAAAAACGAGTAAAAAGACTTAAAATTAAATTATATCATTAATTTTTTAATAAAATAGAATTAGATAGTACCCTTGAATTAAATTTGATATATTTTCGATATTTTAAAATATTTGAAATAGTAAACAAATAAAATTATACTAAATTATTTCGGCTCGAATTAAATTGAGAAAACAAATTTGCATATATTAAGTTTATAATATGATTTGTTTTTATATTATTAAATCTAATTTCATTAGTTTTAGTATTTAAAATTAGATTTGTTAGAACCATCAATTTGTAGTAACTGTATTAAAAATATAGATAAATAGTGGGTTTTTTTATAAATTCAAGTGTAATAGGAAATGATAGATTAAGGATTGTCCCCACCATTTTACAATCTCTACTCAACTAATAATAAAAAGATGCTAAAATATCAAATAATCATAAT
>JAOQMP010000004.1:33214139-33224426 GCA_027563575.1 Erythroxylum pedicellare | reverse complement strand
CCGAGATAAGTTTACCCACTCATAACCCATCCCAATTTACTATTTTACCCTTCCCATCAGTGATGGGATGTTACAAGATTAAAAGTGGTAAACCTTCTGAAATTTAGGTAAGGGAAGATGAATTGATGGTGGTAGGAAACAAACTATGTATTCATGATATACAAGAGTTGAAAGACGAGATTCTTGATGAGGCACATAATGCTCCTTATGCAATGCACCCAGGAAGTACGAGAATGTATAGAGATTTGAAGTTGCATTTCTGGTGGAACAGAATGAAGAAAGAAGTTGCAGAATATGCTAAAAGATGCTTAGTATGCCAGCAAGTCAAGGCTGAACACCAAGTACTTTCAAGTAAGCTTAAACCCATGTCAATTCAGGAATGGAAATAGGAGAAGATTACAATAGATTTCTTAATGGGACTGTCGAGGACTAGTAAGAAGCATGATGCAATACGGGTGATTGTTGATAGACTGACTAAGTCAGCACATTTATTGCTAATTAAGCAGACAGATTCTTTGAATGCTTTGGCCAAGAAATAAATAGATGAGATAATCAGACTTCATGGGATTCCAAGTTCGATAGTCTCGAATAGAGACCCTAGTTTTACCTCTAAATTTTGGGAAAGTTTATAGGAGGCTTTGGGAACTAAGTTGCATTTTAGCACGACTTTCCATCCACAGACTGATGGACAATTGGAGAGAACAATCCGAACATTGGAGGCAATGTTGGGAGCTTGTGTTATGGATTTTAAAGGCTCATGGGATGATCATCTGCCTTTAACTGAATTCGCCTATAATAATTCCTACCACTCAGGAATTCAAATAGCACCTTATAAAGCTTTGTATGGTAGGAGGTACAGAACTCCTATTTGTTGGGATGAGGATGGTGAAAGGAGGCTTTTAAGGCCTGAATTAGTACAAGACACGGTTGATAAGATTAAAGCGGTGAAACAGAGACTTAAAGCAGCTCAAGACAGAATAAAGGGCTATATGAATGCATATAGAAAGTAGATGGAATTTGAAGTTAGAGACAAAGTGTTTCTTAGAGCTTCTCCATGGAAAGGAGTTTTGAGATTTAGTAAGAAGGACAAGCTTAGTCCAAGATATATCGTCCCTTATGAGATCATTGAGAAGATTGGGCCTTTAACCTACAAGTTAGCTTTGCCATCGGAATTATCTAAGATTCACAATTTTCTACGTATCGATGTTGAGGAAGTACCGATCAGATCCTTCACACATAGTTCAACTTTCAGAGGTCCAATTAAGGGAGGGTTTGACATATGAGGAGCAACCAGTGGAGATCCTAGATTTGAAGAAAAAGATCTTGAGAAACAAGATTGTAAAGCTGGTTAAAGTTTTATGGAAAAATCATGCAAGAGAGGAGGCAACATGGGAACCTTTGGAAGCAATGAAGGAGAAGTATCCACACCTTTTCGTAGACTCAGGTAAGAATTTCAAAGACAAAATTCTTTAAGGGGGAGAATCGTTGGACCCTGATTTTTTTTTATTATTGATTTATTTGTTTCATTATTGTTAGAGTTGAGTCATTAAATTTAGTAAGCATGAATAGAGATTTAAATTAGATATAAAGATTAGAATTAAGTTAAAATTAGTATGAGAATGTTAGAATTAAGTTAGCTTAAGTAGTTAGTAGGCTTATATTAAATGAAAGAAGGGTAAATATGGAAAGCCTAGTTTAATGAGGGGCAAAATGGGAAGAAAGAAAAAATAAAAGGGGCCTGAATTAAGAAGAAGAAAAAGACAACAGAGAAAATATGGGAAAGAGAGAAGAGAAGAGAAAAATCGTGGGAGAGAAGAGAGAAAGGAGAAAATCGTGAGAGAGAAAAAGGAAGAAGAAGAAAAGAAGAGGAAATCAAGCTTGTTAAGGTAAGTTAATCATCTTTTCTTCTTGCTTATTAAAGAAGTGGGTTGTGTTACGAATGAAGGGATTAGAGAGAGAATGGGTGTTGTGTTGGAAGAAGATGATTTAAGGAAACCCATTTGATTTTAAGGTTTCTAAACTAGGTGTTGGTCTTTCTAACTTAGATAGACCATGGGTAAGTCAGTGCTAAGCTCAATTTAGCAATTATTTCATTTTTGTGATTTTGAATTTTTACAAATTTTATTAAAAATTGGATTAAATGAGAAATTTGGTCTCAATCCAAGAGTAAGAGGAAAGGCAAGCTTAACTTGGATTTTGCAAGCTAATTAGGTGGGTAATTTATTTATAGTTATTGTGTAATATGAGCAAAATGCCTTGTATGTATATTGTGTGCTATAATGGTTTGTTTTGAATTGTTGTGATGTGGAAAATGCATTATGATGTATGAAATTTTGATAAAATTGAATTGTGAGTATGATCATGCTATGCCTTGAAATTGTGTCATGGCATTTTGATTAAATGGAAAGAAGAAAAAACATGAGAATATGAATTTGTAATTGATTGAATTGAGCATGAGAGTTTATTGTGTTTGGGCAAGAGAGGAACCGTTTCGTAGTCACGTACACGTCGACATAAAGCCTTCTGCCGTCTACCCACTTGTGGCATACGAGATCCGAAAAGTGGACTCGTTTTGTTCATGGTGTAAAGTTCGATTTCTCCATTTTATTCCACGGAACCCTCGAGCCATTTGTTTGTGTATTTGCATTTTGATATGTTAAGTTATGATGAAATTTGTGTGTTATGCTTTGATGATAAATTACATCCAATATGTTTTATGTGATGTTGAGTTGAACTATGAGTTGTGAATTGGAACTGTGAATGATGAACTTACATTACTAGAGTAAGTTAAGACGAGTATGCCTATATGAATAGAGACATATCTGTTAATTGTGTGGCTCATTGCCAATGGCTATAAATATATTAACCACTAAGCTGTGTAGCTCAACCCATCATTTTTTCACTCTTCAGGTACAGAACGAGAAGATTAGCGATCCTTGCAAGGCACTCGAAAACTCCAAGATAACTAGAAATCTTTTGTACTAAGTTAGTGACTGGACTTGTAGATAGCTTTATAAGCATATCAAACATTAAGAATCCAATGTAATTTGTATCTTGTGTTAAGCCTTTGATGTAATGTTGATATGTAATTAAAGTTATGTATGAACCTCATTTTGATTTAGAAATGAATTGAGAATTGAAGAAGTTTCTGATGTGTATGTGCATATTTCTCTTGTAGTTGTACATTTCATATTTTAAGTCTTCCATAGGGGTAAAATTGTGTACTGAATTCAGGGGAAATTTTGGATTAATCTAGACTGAATTAGACAAAGTGGTCTTCTTGGAAGTTGTAGTTTATCCTCTTAAATTTCTAATGGTATAAAGTATGTAAATTTTGGATATTAGAGTTGAGAGAGATCATAATAAGTGGTGATGTTGCATGGGATGTATACATAGGACAGCTATGGTAAATGAGGAGAATTAGTGGTTTTGATGAATCAAATAAGTAGAGATTAGAGGATTTAATGAAACAAGGTTGGAGGTTGAACTGATATTGCACTCGGAGAGGTGAATTTAAGATGATTTTGAGTGAAAGCAATATTAGAAAGGATGTAGGAACCATTGGAGAGGCTTTAGAGGGGTTTGGGTATCCCCTATGTCTGTTAGACGGACTTTAGGTCCGTTAAAGGGACCTTCTCAGGTCTGTGAAGACCCCCAGCATCACCCATGTCCATTTAATGGACTTTAGTCCTTCTCAGGTCTAGAATGGCTCCCAGCCTCGTGTATGTCCGTTAGGTGGACATCTCAGGTATGGAAAGGCCCCCAGACCCATGTATGTCCGTTAGGCGGACATACACTTTATACTTTTGGAAAATTGAGTTTTTGACCTCTAAATGGAAGAATATCTCTTTAGAGTCTGCACAAAAGTTGTAGGTCTCGAAGTCCTCTTTGAAACTGTCTTAAAATTTCCCTAATCTGACATCTCTAGTGAAAGTTATGTTAATTATCCCAAGATAGGTACAATATGGTTAAGGACATAATCATATTTGATTTTTTTAGCCATAACTTCATCATCTGGCCTCCAAATGAAGTGATTCTTGAAGCAATAGATTCTTAACACATTTTTCTATCTCTCCATAAAAATTGATAGCCTTTGGTATTGTTTTTAAAAGGATTGATGGAAAGAAAGAGAGGGTTAATCGAAATAACCCTACAGGGTATTCCACTTACGCTTTATGACTTCGGATAGTTGAGCTTTGGAAGCGGGGTCCAACAAGATTACTAGTTGCCGAATCAAGGCCCACTGTGTGATTGATTTTCGTCCCAAGTTCTCTCTTCTACTGGGCTCTCTTGGGATGCCCCAGTCTTGGAGATTATACATTATGGTGAGTGGACTAAGGGGAGCAGTGAGTTGCAGCAGGTTTAGGACTCTATCCGTCTTTAACCTCGTGCCTAGCATTCAGATAGTTGGGTAGACTAGCCACTCATCTGGGGTCTTTTCAGTTGACTCTGCATGGAAGCTTATCCGAGCTCGATGACCAGTGGATCTGATCCACCATCTATTATGGTTTCTAGGGCATATCCCACGACATTCTTTCATCCTCTGGTTAGCTTCGTTGGGACGACTCTGGACTATTGACAGTCTCCAGCTATTTGGAGTTTTATCATACTCAACTTGTGTCTTATGTAGCTCCTTTGCTGAGACACATGATCACCTTTTCTTCCAGTACATTTTCTCCTCCTTCGTATGGGGTTCTCTCTCTAAAAAGACTTTCACTACTTGGCATTCGATTTCTTGGTCTCCTCTCCTTTAATGGGCTTCTTCCACCCATCTTAGCCTCGAAAGGACTTCAGGCATATTTTGTCATAGTTAGTTCTTTTTGTCACTGTTTACTTTTTTTTGTATGAGAGGAACAACCGCATTTTCAACAATTGTCATCGCTCACCTCATGACATTATTGTGGACATTACCGAGCTTATTCATTCTCATCTTCTTCGCCTCGAGACTCGATTTTAAATACCTGAACTTCATCGACATATCTAGAAGCTGCCTACTTAGATTTGTATTGAGGGCCCTTATGGTTTGTTCACTTTGTATATTTTTTTTTATTTGAAAGCCTCCTTTGGCCTCTTTGATTTTGTTTGTATATGAACCTCTCTTTTTTATATTTATAAATTTTTATTCACTTAAAAAAAGATAAGATTGTGATCTTAGTTAGTAAAGTTCTATTAAGATTCTAACTTAGTCATCTAAAGATTCATATAAATAGCTTATTTGAGCCTTGTTCTTCTTAGCAGTAAGTATGAGAAACATTTAGAGACTGAGAGTATTCCTTTATATATTTTTAGGGAAATAAGAAAGGTTGGTTTTTTAGCCGTATCTCTTTCTTATTCTTATTGTTGTCATAATTATTTAGTTCTTTCATAGTTTTCTTACAAAAGTCTCAGATGAAATACTGCGAGGGTCGTGAAATGTTCTGAGAGTTGATCGAAGATCATAGAACAAAGCTGAATCTTGTTTTAACATAACTAAGAGAGGTTACTATGAAAAGGGGTTGGCGTATTTTTTGGGATAAGTTCGTGGTTGAAGGTAAACTTTTGAAACAGTTAGGATGGCGTATATGGGATGGATGATTTCTAACGTTAACGGAAGACGTGCGCAGAAATTGATTGTTATTGTCGGTTGGCAGCCTATCCACTGTCCGTATAACGCGTTCGGAAACCCAAGAAGTTGATTTGATATTCGAACTCAAAAAAGATTTACTAGTGATATATTTGTCGTTAGTGTCTGCATCTTCCACGTGGAGTTGTCTTTCTATTTGCCTTTATTCCATGTCAGGATTGTGCACGTCCCTTCTGTACCCATTGTCCCGCTACACACTGTACAGGAAGAGAGGATCAACCACACAACGCAGTGATAGATTGCAAGTGATACGACTCTTCTCTGACAAATTTAAAGGCTCAACTACTCGAGATGTTTTGATAAGGCTGATGCTTTAGCTACTTGTCTGGCCTGGATTGGCATAAAAAATCTTTTATGATTACTGATTTGATATCTTTCCCTGAAATCCATGAATATGACTTTTAGGTTTCTCATGTTTTTAGTTAGCACTTAATCTCTTATTCTGTCACGATGATTTTGGTATGGAGCTATGATTAATCAATGATAATCACATTCAAAATGTCCATGGCTTTGTTACACAAGGCTGTAAGCATAGAGATAACTATCGCCATCACGAATCAGAATCAGCTGCATTCTCGTTGTTGGCACGGCGAACATATTGTATTAACATCTCCATGTTGAAGTAGGAAGATCCACCTTCTTCAATGGCCCTCTTAGCCATGTCTCCGAATGCTTTTGCTCTTCTTATTCTTTCCTCTGCCTCTTCACCTTTCTCCATTAGTTGGAGTATGGCATTACTGACCTGTTCTCTGCTCATCACCAACCCAGATTTCTCTTCCATTCCCCACGTCACCGCAGCCTCAATGCCAACACTAACTCCTGTACAAAGCACTTCCACTACCAGCTTCTCGTTCAGGAATTGCTCTGCAAACAATGGGCATGTTACCATTGGCACGCCAGCAGAAACTCCTTCGAGTGTTGAGTTCCATCCGCAATGTGTCAAGAAACCTCCTATGGAAGGATGAGACAAGATCAAAACTTGCGGAGCCCAACCTCGGATCAGAAATCCTCTATCTTTGGTCCTTTGTTCAAAGCCTTCCTCCACAATCCACTTGTGCAATCCCTCTGATTTTTGACCCCCTCTGATCACCCAAATGAAAGGTCGTTTTGAAGCTTCCAATCCCAAGCCAAGTTCCACAAGTTGTGAGGTTGTGAGACCACAAATGCTACCAAGACAAGCGTATATTACCGATCCGGGTTCCCACATCTCAAGCCATTTCAAGCACTCAATTTCGTCTGCAGAAGCCTTTTCACCTCTCTCAACTTTTTCTGACGTTAATTTGTTGAAAGCTGAAACCGGACCGACACACCAAACTTTATCTCCTTTGACTTTTTTATATTCCTTCACATACTCAGTTTCCAGCTCTTCAAAAGTATTAACAACGATCCCGTCTGAGATTACTTCAGTTGCTCTAATATTGTCTCTGATATCCGTCAAGTCCGAGGACCCAGGACCAGGATTAAGGCTTTCGGGGAGCTTGGCTCTTGTCAATTCTATAAGATGAGGCATGTCGGGGACCAGAAAAGTCTCAAACTTGGAGGGCCTCAGATGCACTTTGGACACTTCAAGCTTCTGCGTGCAAGCGAAAGCAAAACAGCCCATTGCATCAAAAAAGATCCTAGGAATGCCAAACTTGAGAGCTGTGTTAACTGTCCAGGGAAGGTTTTTGCCTGAGATTATGCAGTTTGGCCTTGGTCGCAGGGAATCGAACACTTCTTCAAACTGCCGTTGCAACATACTTGCAGCATTGAAGAAGTTCCTTATTAAGTTACGTGATGGAAGTTTGTCCATGTTCTCACATCCCTCTGGCAAGCCATATTCAGTTGCTGGAAATTGGAGTTGAAGCAGTTGTATCTTAAGACCAGACTTATTGGCACGTCCTATTGTTGAGCTAATTTTGATGGCATTCAGAGGCGTTGTTACTATGGTAACAATCGTTCCATGGTCTGCCAAAAGCTTGGCCATATCTGTCATTGGTATAAGGTGGCCTGGAGACATCAAAGGTATCAAAACAAAGTGAAGTTGATTAGGCTGCGAAGCCATGGTTACTGGATTGGAGTAAGGAGTGGGGTTATGACCTTGGAGTTGGAGACTTGAGTTTCAATGAGTTGGTGAGTATTAAAGAAAACTATTTGGTAAGTTTCAGGCTGTGTCTCTTGTTTGATTCGTGATCGTAACCATATATAATAATGAGCATGAGCCATGCATGTGACAGAAGGGGCAGGACGGTTTAAGGTGATTAAGGTTTTTATTTTTATTTTACCCACCACCAAACATGTACATATTATGCCCATCATGACGTTCAGATAGTGCGAAAAACTCATATATCACCACCACAAAACTGTGCAAACTTGTCTTTTTCCTATAGCATGCCCAGCGGCTAAAAATCACCCAACACAATCAATCGTCAAGTTGCATGCTGCCCTTGGCTTTGGTTTATCATGTGTTTAGTCAATCTTGCAACTGTGCCTTGACTACTCTGCTTTCATTTCATATAATCAGGTTCGTCTTATTACACCACCTTGGAAAAACTAATTGATTTCAGAACATTGTTATACAGTACCCTGATTAACAAACTTAATAACAAATGCATACCTTTTATGTTTTTACCAGTCTTTGACACTCGTATGTTGGATTGCACCGGTTCATAGTTGACAATGTAGGAAAAAGGAAATGCTTTCCCTCTGTGGAAATACCCAGTAGTTAGACTACAATCAACACTTAAAAAGATGTCTTAGTGCCAGAATCAATAGGTTGCTTGGAGTCAGGTCGTGCAACAAGTTAAAGGCGCCGCCTTAGAGATAAACTCTAGTGCTGATATTCCTAGTTTTCTCCTTCTAGACCGTTCATGGCTCTTTCTTTCCCTTGTGAACACACTTCAGTCAAAAACCTTTATTCGTCCCACTTCATAGTGTAGTATTGCTTCATGGATGACGATGCCTACATGCTAACAAAATTGTGTAGGGGCAAGGTAGGAGATGCTTGTATATATATATAAAATACATCTCCATAGCTGCCGTAACTATTCTTGTGATTTGAACAACAGAAAATTGTTCTGTTCTTATTGCGCAATAGAGCAGGTGACAACCTGTCTTTTGTCTAATTAGAAAAATTGAGCAAGGAACAATAAACAAATAGCTAAAACCGACAAAGGAAAAAACCAAGCAAAAGCTGGATTGCCATTCTGAAGCAGTGGAAGTCAACTTAAATGTCAATGTCTGCATCTTAAGGTTACCTTCCTATTTCAAACTACAAATTGATTTCTTTAAGATATAGCTCTGAAGAACAGAAACTTCGTGAAATGTTAATGAAAGACAGCATTCCCTCTTGAGGATAAATTTGGAAAAGGGTCGCTATCAAAATAATGGAACTTCCACGCCCACCATCATCCTCTTATTCAACCGTACAGGGAAGGTAGCGCATTACTTGACAGAACTGTACATTCCACAAAGTGGTAAATTACAAGCATTATGATTAACTAGCATCATTACACATGTACATGTACATAAAGGTGTACATAGTGATAGAAATTTAGCTTTATGATTATTATAATCAAATTTCTAAACACTCATTAATCAATCAGAATCACAAGCAGGTTGAATAAACAATGATATATGTACAAATAAGAGCATTAACCTTAATCCATTGCACAACGGAAGTGTAAACAATAAAACTTGATAGATTTGTTTTTTTTCAAGCCTAGATCCAGAAATCGAATGAATTCTTCTTATGGAATAGAAAAAACTGACGCAACCTTTTTTTTCAGAGGAATGTCAAAAAGTATATCTGGCTTGGGGACCACAACTCTTTTATAGTCAGTTTTGACTTACAGGCCATTGAGGATCCATTAACCATAATGACTTGTAATGGGCCTCATACATGAGGCCCATACTAATGATTAATTAATATTTCTATAGGCCCGATTAATTTACTAAAGTTAGATCAGATTTTATTAGGCTTATAACCGAGATAGAAATCTACATATATATATTTATACACATGGCCCATAAAATTCTAACAATCTCCTACTTCGGCTAAGTATGTTTCCAAATAATGTACATAGAAGCAAACTTAATGCACGCAAACTTGCTATCTCATTCTAGAAATATATCAAAACAATCTGGTCTATCAATTTTACTATTGTAGGATCAAAGCGGCTTTTGTCATCTAATTGTGTAACTAAACCGAACAATTGTCACAAGACCAGCAGAATCAATGACATAGATCAAGCATGGATGCGTAGCATGGAAGTTACATATGATCATAATCATGCCAATTTCTAACTGGTCCAAATTTTTTGACTCGGAGAGTCTCAAAATATTTTCTAGCCTTATGCAAACCGCAATAGAAAGCAAATTCTCTATATTCAGAATTTTCAGATAAACATGAAATTCATTAGATTTCATAAACCAAATCTTGTATAGAAAGATACCTTTAAACTTTAGAAACTTAAACCTTAAAACATAAACTTTAGATGTCAAAGAACATACACATAGAAGTAAAAGATTAACGCCCACTAAAGTGACATGTCTGACAAACCCACTACACCCATATTGGCCATATGTACATGAAACACTAAAGGTGGCAACCCTTTGGTGAGTGGGTCTGCGATATTGGAGCTTGTACCAATATGTTCTATAGATACTTGAAGATTCTGAACCCT
>JAOQMP010000004.1:33185535-33207677 GCA_027563575.1 Erythroxylum pedicellare | reverse complement strand
ATAAAAATTTGTTTACACTAAAATTTCAATTGATAAATCTGTAATTCATTTCCACTATCGTAAACATGCTAAATGGAGTGAAAATGAAACTGAATATTGTGTTTAAACAATCTGATACTACTTGATAGAAATTTAGCTTTATGATTATTATAATCAAATTTCTAAATACTCATTAATCAACTAGAATCACATAAAGATCGAATAAACAATGATATATGTTCAAATAAGAACACTAACCTTGATACATTACACAGCGGAAGCATAAACAGCAAAACTTGATAGATTTTTGTTCTTCCAAGACTAGATCTAAAAACTGAATGAATTTTCCTTATGGAAAAGAGAAAACTGATGAAACCTTTTTTTTTTTAGAGGAATGTCAAAAAGTGTATCTGGTTTGGGGACCATAATCCTTTTATAGTCAGTTTTTACTTACGAGCTATTATAGGTCCATTAACCATAATGACTCGTAATGGGTTTCTACACATCAGGCTCATAATAATAATTAATTAATATTCCTGTAGGCCTAATTAACTTACTAAAATTATATCACATTTTATTAGGCTTATAACCGAGATAGAAATCTACGTATATATATTTATACACTTGGCCGTAAAATTCTAACACATACACCTTGAGAGTTCTTGTTACTTACAAGATTTACATGTCGTACTTCACTAATATAAAATAATCTATATACTTTATGGATCATAGATTTCATAAACAATTGACTTCCAGTCATGATCAATACAGTCACTTCCATCTTTATTTTTTTTCTTTATCTTCCTGGTACTGGTTCCGAGACTAGGAATCATGGCCTCTGCTACTTGATTCAGCTCGATCAAGTCTAACCATTCTCTCCAGGAAAGAGAATTAGTTGATTTGAGTAATAGGGCAAGGGCAGAACAAAAGAGCTTGTTGCTCCAACTAACACATTTATTGATGGAATCATCTTCCCCAGCACCAAGAAGATAGATAGCTATCATATACCTATTCTTGAGGAAACACCAACCTGACATGAAATTATAGCAGAGTGCCAAAATGCGTTGATCATCTGAGAGTGACAGCACGTTGCTAATAAAATAAATAGCATTTGCATGTATTACAAGCCACGGTGCATCAGAAGCCTCAAATATAAAAAATGTAAAGAATACCAAGGTGGGATAAGCATCTATCAACTGATGAGATACCTTATCTCTAAACTAGAAAACAACAACAATTGCTACTACATCGATCGTATACTATCTTAATGAAAAACAAAAAATAACAAGGCTCTTGATTAGAGAGAAATCAAAATTAGAAATATGGGAGGGAAAACTTACCAGAAGAAAGAATTGAGCTCTCTGAGCCGGAAGAATACATAAATTGAAGATGGGAATCGAAGAGATTTGGAAAGAGAAGATTTAAAGAATATGTTTTCACCTCGACCGAAATAGCTCAAAGGGACAAACAAGCTAATGATACTTTATTTTATTTCTTTATATAACAATAATTTAAATTTCTTGTAAGATGTTATTTTGTTATGTTAATTGAAATTATTTCTTTTGTTTTGACTATACTTTGGTGCTTTAATAGGAAAATTAAATTTTGTTTTGTTTTAGGATGTAACGAATGAAGATTGCATCAAATTGATGCATTATTGGTCAAAATCATAATTTAAAAAAAAAGCGGACAGATTATCGCAGGAATAAGATGAGATCACGCCTAACGCCATATTTACCTCAAAACTTCATTCAATTAGGAAACTTATTTATATCCTTATTATATAGGAATTTGGATTTGTTTTAGATAGGAATGCGAGATAAAAGGAGGTTAGGTTTTGAATAGAAAAAGATTAAAAAAAACACGTCTAACACCTCTCTATATCATTCTATTTCATTTTAAAGTAGTTTTCTCTCAATTCTTCATCTTTTTTTTTCTATTTTTAGTGTTGAAATAAATTCATGTATGGCTAAATCTAAATATTCTAATTCAAGGAGATTCAAAACTCTAGTTGTAACTTTATGAGGTTTTGTTCCAAATTTAGATTTTTTTAATTCAAGAATTCCATGTTTTGTATTCTTATATTTTTATAAATTATTAATATTGATTGATCTGACAAATTAATTTGATGTTGATTATTATATAACTATCCATGAATTCAGTGATATGTAATTGTCATAAAGGATTGATAAAAATAGCAAATAAATTATTTATAAAGTTACATATTTAACTTATGAGAAAAAAAAACTAAATTGAATAGGTGTAGCTATCCCAATTAATTAATTTAGGGTTTACTCTTTTTCACTAAACTTATTTTTATCATTTAATTGATATAGAATGCTACTATACCAAATATATTGATGACAAGTTTTGGTTTGAATGTTGAGTATGAAACTAATTAATTTTTTAAATAACTGCTTGAATTGTGAAAATTATTCTTTTTGGATCAATGATCAATGTTATAATTGGGTAAAATATTTACCTTGTATAGGAGGTAAGTATCGTTAAATTTCTCACTTTTTATTTCAATTCTTTGCTAATTTAGTTAATTAATTAATTAATCATAAAGCCCCACCTTATTTTGTTAATTGAAATTAAGAAACTAGTTTTTAGTTCTTATAGGATTCAATCTGGCTCCATGACTACTACAAAAGTTTAGAGAATTGGAATTAATTTTGAGGGCCTTAACAACTTAATCAAAAATTTTAGATCATTGTCAGGGAACTATTTTAAACGATAGTACGTCTTTTAAGGGAAGAGAATAAGTAAGGAAATGGTTATTTACCTCTAGAAGTGAAATTTAAGATAGATCCAATAATTAGTGAAGATTTTAATTTCCAAAAAGTTTAAGAAAAGATGACAAGTCCTAACATTAGAACTTTGAGAGAGTTAGCGACATCAAATTTGAATCAACAACCCTTATGCATATGATTTCTAGACATTAAGTTAGATTTTGAATTGAAATTTGGTTTGATTCACTACTCCTTATTTTTCATGATCTAGAAAGTAAATATCCATATAAACATTTGAAAGAATTTCGTGCTTTCTGCTATGAAATGAAGTCATAAGAGTTTAAAGAAGAACAAATTAATTTCAGAGCCTTTCCATTCTCATTGAAAGATTAGGCAAAGGATTCTCTATATTATCTTCCCTCTAACTTAGTGACAACATAGAATGATATGAAAAGGTTGTTAATAGAAAACTTCTTTCCTACATCATGGGCAGTCAATATTAAAAAAGAGATATGTGGGATATGATAATTCACCAGAGAAACATTGTATGAATATTAAGAGAGGCATTGTATGAATATTAGGATAGGTCTAACGAGTTATGTCACACCATCAGATTCTTGAGCAACTTTCGATTCAGTTCTTTTGTGAAGGACTATTACCAATTAGTAGGAGTATGGTAGATGCAGCTAGTAGAGGAGCTTTGGTAAATAAAACACAAAAAACAGTTAGGTAATTGATATCAAATATGGCTAAAAATTCTCAACAGTTTGAGACAAGAATGGATAGAGCTATTAAGCGCATGAATGAGGAAAGTAATATGAACCTTGAAGATAAAATTTTGGATTTAATTGCTCAGTTCTTCAAATGGCTATAGGTCAATTCCAATCAACACGAGTGTGCAGAATATCCTTATTCTCTGGATATCTTAGGATATGTGCCTTACATTGCAATATGACTCTATTTAAGAAGCTAACACAATAGGGGGATTTTTTAGTTAACCTCAATGAAAATATAACCTTATTCCAATCATTATAATCCAAGATAGCGTGATCATCCGAACTTTACCTATGGAAATCAAGGACGGCACCAAAGATATCAACTTCACAATTTCAATAAACAACCTTAAACACCTACATATGCTCAATCTCAATCTTTAAATTCATGTATATCTTTGGAAGAAATTGTTAAGGCACTTACTACTAATATTCAACAATTTCAATAGGAAACAAAAGCAAGCCTTTAGAACTTAGGAAATCAGATCACTCAATTAGCCACCTCAGTTAGGAAATTAGAAGCGCAAGCATTAGGAATGAGAGTGCAATGATGTTGAAAAGTGGTAAGAAAATTTAATCTGGATCTTTCGTAACAATGGAGTTAGAGAAACATGACAAAGGATAAAAAAAATATGAACCTCCAAATCAATAGTGAATAAAGGTAAAAGATGATTTATCTTCACCAATATCAACTCATGCATGTGTACCTCCTTTTCCTTGCAAGTTAGCTAAATCAAAAAAAGAATAATATGAAAAAGAGATCTGAAAGACCTTCAAAAAGGTATAAATCTATATATCACTTCTATAATCCATCAAGAGAATTCGAAATATGCAAAGTTTGCGAAAGAAATATGTGCAAATAAAAGGAGGTTGAAGTATAAGAAGAGAATAATTTTGAGTAAGTACGTATCAGCTGTGATAAATAGAAAATTATTTAAAAATGCAAAGATCCATATATGTTTAGACTTTCGTGTGTCATTGGTGATAAGAAAATTGAGTGTATAATGCTAGATTTAAGCACCTTTATTAATGTCATGTCATACTCAATTTATCGAGCTTTAAATCTAAATTCTTTTTAAGAAACTAATGTGATTATTCATCCAGATGATGATTCTTATATGTGTCCTATTGGTGTTATAGAAGATGTTTTAGTCCAAGTTAACAATTTGGTATTTCCAGTGGACTTTTACATATTGTAAATGGATGGAGATAATGTTAAAAATTCAGCTTCGAATTGGGAAGGCTATTTCTGAAGATGGCTAAGAAAAAAATTAATGTAGATGAGGGAACTCTTTCCGTTGAGTTTGATGGAGAAATAGTGAAGTTTAATTTTTTTAGGTAATAAAGCACCTTAATAATTTTCACTCTAGTTTTCATATGGATTCATAGATTCAATTGTGAAGGATATTTTTAAAGAAGAAAGTGTCAATGGTGAGTAGGAGTTTAATTTCAAATTAGAAGTGAACGAGCAAGTTATTAAAACTTATGAAATTGTAGAATCATTATCAGTGATGCTAATAAATTTGAAAACTTTAAATGTTAAAATTATTATAACTCACAAGAAAATGTTACCTTTTATTTTGCAAGCTCTAAAGATAGAATTAAAGACCTTACCTGATTACCTCAAGTATGTCTATTTAGGAGAAAGAGAGTCATTACCTGCGATCATCTAAAAAAGGATGACTACAGGGTAAAAGGAAGGGCTAGTAACACTTCTAAAAGAGTACAACAATTTTCATTTACAAGATTTTTTTGGAAGAGAATGTTAAGCCAACAAGGGAACCTCAACCTATATTCAATCCAACATTGAAAGATGTGATCATGAAAGAGATTCTAAAACTTTTAGATACAGGTATAATCTATTCAATCTCGGATAGTGAATGAGTAAGTCTAGTGCATGTTTTGACAAAAAAATTAGGACGACAGTGATACAAAAATAGAATGATGAGTTGGTACTAATGAGGGTATATAATGGGTGACGAATGTGTATAAACTTTGGGAAGCTTAACTTAGCAACAAGAAATGACCATTTCCCATTATCCCTTTGTAGATCAAATGTTAAAAAGGCTTGTAGGTAAAACATGTTCTTGGTTTTTAGATAGTTTTTTAGGTTTCTACCAAATAGCAATTGCTCAATAAGATCAAGAAAAGACTACCTTTACATGCCCTTTTGGAACGTATGCCTTCAAGTGAATGCCTTTTGATCTTTGTAATGACACAAGTACATTTCAAATATGCATGATGAGTATTTTTCTAAGTATATTGAGAACTGCATTGAAGCACTCATGGATGATTTTATTATTTACGAGGATTCATTTGATAATTGCTTAAATCATTTATTTAAGGTTCTTAAAAGAAGCATTTAAATGAATTTGATGTTGAATTATGAAAATTTTCATTTTATTATTGATCAAGGCATCACTTTGGTATGTGTTATTTCATCCAAGGGTATAAAAGTTGATAAAGCAAAAGTGGATTTAATTATGAATTTACCTTACCTTACAATTTTAGGGAAGTTTGATCTTTTTTTAGAAATATAGGATTTTATTGCAAGTTTATTAAAGATTTTTCAAGATATTAATACCATTATCAAAGTTGCAATAAAAAAACATTCCATTTGAATTTAAAAAGGATTATAAGGAAGATTTTAACAAACTCAAGGCATTATTGACAAGTATACCTATTATTCAACCACCAAATTGGGACCTACCATTCGAGATCATGTGTGATGCTAGAAATTATGCAGTGGGAGCTACTATAGGCCAAAGGATTTGGAAACAAAGATATGTTATTTATTATGCTTCAAGAATATTGGGTGTTGAACAGTGCAGTTATTCTACAACTGAGAAAGAGCTTTTATAAATTATTTTCATTTATTTAAATTTAGTTCTTATTTTCTTGGCTCTAAAGTTACTAAGTATTTTGTCCATGCAACATTGAAATACCTTTTGGTGAAGAAGGAGTCCAAATTGAGCTTGATATAATGTATTTTGCTACTTAAGGAGTTTGATTTGATAATAAGGGATCAAAAAGGAGCAAACAATTCAATGGTAGACCATCTGAGTTGGTTAATAAGAGATGAAGATATTTTTAACTATTTTTGAATACTTTTCTGATGAGCAATTCGTCCAAATGAAAGGTATGGTTCTATGACACGTAGATTTTGTTAATTATTTAGTTGTTGGAACTTTACATAATTACCTTAGTAAGTCTAAGAATGAAAAAGATAAGGAATGATGTAAAATATTATGTTTAGGATGAACCATACTTGTAGATGTTCTAATTTGATCAAATTATTAGGTGTTGTGAGCCAGAGCATAAACGTCACTTTGTCTTAGCTTTTTGTCAAAATTATATATATGACGGTCACTTTGGACCCAAACGAATTGCTAGAAAAGTTTTAGATAGTGGATTGTACTGAGAGACTTGATTTAGAGATACTTATGTGTTTTGTAAAAGTTGTGACAAATGCTAAAATACATGTACATTATCTTATAAAAATGAAATGCCTCAAACCCCAATTCTTATAGTTAAGATATTTGATATATGAGGTATTGATCTTATAGGCCATTTTCCTTCATCTCATTGTTTTTTTAATATACCATGATTTTTTAAATATACTTTTGGCTGTTGATTATGTTTCGAAGTGGGTGGTAGCAAAAGGCACTAAGATTGATGATTCTGCAACTATTGTAGGTTTTATAAAGTATATCTGAAGTTTTATGAACCATTATTAATGATCAAAGAAGCCATTTTTGTAACAAAATAGTGGTAGCTTTGTTTTAAAAGTATGGCGTATATCATGAGTAGCCACCATATACCATCCACAAATGAATGAACAAATAAAAGCATTGAATAGAGAAGTAAAATTTGTTTTGGGAAAGAAGGTAAATCTCATACGAAAGGAATGGAGTTTACATCTAGATGATGCTCTTTGGGCATACCGTACAACCTACAAAACATCCATAAGAATGTCTCCTTATCTACTAGTTTTTGATAAAGCTTGTCATTTGTCGGCGGAGATTAAACATAAAACTTATTAGGCAATACAACATTACGACATTATTTGGAAAAATCTAGGGAGACAAGGAAATTGCAATTACAAGAGATAGAGGAACTAGGGTTGGATGTTTATGAGAATTTGAGAATCTATAAAGAGAAAAAAATTCCGTTATAATATAGCAATTTGAGGTAGGACAGAAAGTGTTATTATATAATTCTTAATTAACGCTTATGCCAGGTAATTTACATTTTAAATGACTTGGCCCTTTTGTTATCACTAATATATTTCCTCATAGTATGGTAAAAATAAAAACTTTAGATACTAGGAAGATATTTTAGGTGAACAGACATAGATTGAAATCACCTTATGAGGAGATGACAATTTTAAATGTGGCGGATATTAATTTGGTAGTTCCCCAATATGTAGAAGTTTAAGAAGAAAAATGCCCTATCGAGTATAACAACTTTAAACAATTGCTCTATTTAGGAGGCAACCTAAAACATGATAATTTATATTAGTTTTGTTTTAATTATATATAATTTTCATTTATTTGTCTTTGAGAAGTTAGTTTATTAGCTTAAGAGGAATTAGGTCTTCAAATTCAAGAATACTAAAATTCATAAGAATAGATTACACCTTATGTAATTTAACTGTTAGGATTAAATACTCAAAATTTTAAAATACTAAAACTCATAAGGTGAGATCAAGCCTTATGAGATTAGCTTTATGGAATGGAACCCCTAAAATTCTAGAATATTAACATTCATAAGGCATAATCACACCTTATAGTCTGTTTAGTTTTAAAGATAATTGTAAATTTTTAGTAAGTGAAAATTAAATAAATGATAATAAAAAATAGATATTAATGTCTTTACAATTAAATTTCTTTTTTTCTTTTTCAGCAACACATAATAATGCTAGCCCCCATTAACAAAATGTCACACCAACTATAGGCACACCACACCTAACTAACTTCCCACTAGCGCCAACGCACCAATGTCACCCTAATGTGCATGCCCTTCTGAACACAATGCACTACACTGAACCAAGTCATTATAGCCCTATACCTAGCATTGTAGTCACCCAGCTATAACACTTAGCACCACAACATCCCAGAAGTGGGCCCATCAATGCAAACACCATCAACTACAACACTAAAAGCAACCTAGCTCTCTATAGTGTCCTAATAAATTCTCATTTCTTTTCAAGTTTTATTTGAATCATTTTTTATTACATAATTTTAATTGCTTTAATTTTAATTTAAGTTATTCTTAGGTTGTTTTATTTATTTTTAGAATTAGTTTTCTTGTTTATAATTGTCTTAATTATGGGATGTTGAAATCAGACAACGACAAAAGGGAAGTCTAAGGTGAATTCAACTACACAAAACCAATTTTGCACTGGTCCTACCATAAGTACCTGTAAGAAGTGTTCTTATATAGCTAAAAATACATCTATCTTCCTACCATCTGAATTTGACCTTTGTGGATATCTCACTTTCAACTTTAAAGAAAGAAAGCAATGGTACACTGCTCTCAAACTTGACATATTAATCCAGGTAAGTATATGCATTATCATTCCTTAGAAGAATTACATATCAAAGAAAATTTTGATAATTTGCTTATTGACATGATTTAGAGATATTTTGTGTTGATTTATTGTTTGGTATTTATTTAATTAACTAGGAAGTTTTATAATACCTTCAATTTTGATAAACTAGGTAATTTTGTTTTATGTTGTCCCAATGTGGTACCGTATAGATGTATCGAATTTAAATAGAGCATCACTGAATTTAATTTGTCCTTAAGATTGATAGACAAGGAATATGCTAATTTGACTCAGTACAAAGAGTCCGTAGTGGACTATAGTGATTTTAATTCTTCTAAAGTGTGGAAATCATTGTCTTATGACTTGTTGGTTTATCATCAAAGTAAATAGAAGTGTAGTGATCTTAATGAGCTTAAATGGATTGATATACAATGTTTCTTGGCTTTAAATTATTTTGGAAGAGAGGTCATGACATGTACTTGCACTAAAGCTAAGTTGTTTTTTATTTGGCGTATGATACACAGAGTACACGTTAATTTAGGTGTTTAGTTGGCTATGTAGTTTCACACTATTATCTAATAAGAATTTATATCTTGGTTCCCTTATTATTCATCTGGCTAATAATCTCAATGTCTTTATATGACTGACACTAATATGCATCTGTCCTATGGGATGGAACGTTAGACAGGGTTTGTTTAAGTAGGATGAGGTTACTCGAGCAACAAAATAGAGCATTTTGTTTTATACAATGTAACCCCCTTATAAAGGTTCATCATCAACACAATAAGAGGATCATCTCTTTTTCTTCTAGTTCCACCAATCCAACATGAGCATCACTTTTAACTAGAGAGGTTAGAACGTAAAATTTCTAAATTAAAGAAGAATTTGGATGCTCGGCTTCAATTCTTGGGGTTGATACCGCTACGTCCACTGACACCATAATACATCTCATTTTAAATGATCACAACTCAAGAAAGTCATCTACTATGTACTTTATTTTTGTTGATTATTTTATGGTATATGAGCATATTGTACATATATTAGGATAATATATAATTTAGGTTTGGGGGAGCGAGAGTATCTATTATAATGAACTCTGTGAATTGTGCTTGAACTCATGAATACTATGATTCATATATTGATTATTCTAACATGATAGCCTCATAATTTTTTGATTACTGTTTAGAAATAATCTCTTAGTTAGAATACATGTTTGGTTAAGAATTAACATACGAGCGAGACAAGCATGATTAGTATTTTTCATTAAATTACTTTAAGTATCGCATTGGTTTTATTGAAAGAGAGTATACAAGACTTGATATATTTTGACGCCTTTGTGAGCTTTGAGCCTCAGAGCATTTATCATATTTGTGCTTATACATTTTTTTTGTTATGCATTATCAACTATAGCTTATTTATGCTAAAACTTGCTTTTGAATACATGTTGAGACTATATTTTTGATGAATTTGTTCATAAAGATGATAAGGACACTTAGGATAACCATTTTTTGGCCTAGACAAGCCTATCTTAATTTTGACCCCTAGAAAACCAATTTAAGCCTTACCATTTCTTTTCTTAAATGCTGACCTTGTTACAAACCACTTTTACCCTTCTTCTTATTGATGTCTTTAATAATTTTGAGCTCCTAAATTGAAAGGATTGTATCAAACTTATTTGCATAGGATTTTGACTATTTCCATGAAAAGTAAATTAGCTAATTCAAGTTGCATTGTTTTGATTTTTCATTCTTTTTTATATATAGAATAAGGGAGAACTGAAAAAAATAAATAAATCTCCTTTTTGATGTTCATGTTTAAAAAATGAGAAAAGTAAAAAAGGAAAAAAAGAAGAAGAGGTAATTGAAAAGGATGTTGTTTAAACTAAGTGAGTTTTGGACTAAATTGAGTTAAAACTTGTGTGTATAAGTTTGTATGATTTCCTTCAATTTATTTAACCTACGAACTTCTTTTTGTCATACCTTATCTAAGCCATTACAACTCTTATCAAGTCCTTTTGAATATACATTGGTTTCATTTTTATTAGTAGTGGAGCTTTGATTCATAAGCAAGCTTACAAAAATAACTTACTATGCTTTAATTTGAGAGCCTAATAAACCATAAACACTTTGAGTTCAAAGAGTGAAATCTGTGGGGTGTCAAGTCTTATTTCATTTGATTTTGATGGAATTGATGAGATGCCATGTTTTAATTCGAAAAATGTATCTTATGAGTATTTTATCCTAAACCTTTAATGTGTATTAACTTTTAGGATATTTTTAGATAACATGAAAGAAGATGAGAGGATGTTATAAGGATGATTAATATATTGAATTGATGTATGCTTAAGGATAAGCAAGAGTCTAGTGTAGGAGAATTTGATAAGATATTATTTGGTTATATTACTTGGAATTATCTCTTTCGTTTTGATTATATTTTGGTGCGTTAATAGGAATATTAATATTTGTTTTAGGACGTGAGAAGTAGAGATTGAATCAAATTGGAGCATTATTAGACAAAATCACAAATTTTGAAAAAGTGGATAGATTATTACAGTGGATAAGGCAAGATCATACATAATGTCAGGTTTACCTCAAGAGTCTAAATTTAATTAGAAAACTTATTTCCATCCCTATATAGGATTTAGATTTGTTTTAGATAGAAATCTTTGCAAGATAGAAGGAGGTTAGGTTTCATTCTATTTCGTTTGTTTGTAGTTTTCTCTCAATCTCTCATCTTTTCTTATATTTTTTATGTTAAAAACTGTATGTGACTAAATTCACATATTTTGATTCAAAGGGATTTAAAACTACAATTGTAACCTTGCAAGGTTTTTTTTCTAAACTTAGATTTTTGTTTTAATTCAAGCATTCCTTGTTTTATGTTTTGATATTTCATAAATAATTAATATTGAGTAATCTAACAAAATAATTTAATATTGATTATTTTATAGTTACCCATGAATTCAACGATCTGTAATTGTCTTGAAGGATTAGTACAAGTTGCAAATATGTTATTTATGAAGTTGCATATTTAACTTATGAGAAACGAAAAAACTAAATTCAGTTGTTATAACTATCTCAATTATTTAATTTAAGGTTTAGACTTTTTCAAGATTCCCAAGAATTCTTCGATTTCTTGCGAAAGCAGATGATTATTCATATCCTTCTCACCTTCTTTGAATAGCTAGGACATTGAGGAATATCTAGAAATGCACTTAGAGAATCAGTCTGATTCTATCTCTGTTCGTTCTGTTTGGAAAAAAAAAAAAAGGATCCTAAAGAATCGATCTTTCTTTTAGTTTTAATTGTTGAATCTCTCTTTAACGTGTGATATTCAAATCCTCTTTACTAATAGAATCAAAATGATCTCTAGATTGATCAAAGATATTTTTGTTGGTATTGATCCAAATTTAGATGCTCAAGTAGTTTATTACTATTATTTAATTAATATGGAATGCTATTATACACAATCAATTAATGATAAGTTTTTTTTAATGTTGAGAACCAATTAATTTAGAAAATTTTAAATTATGACTATCTTAATATGTTTCGAACTAAAGGTTTAAATTATAGAATTTATTCTTTTTAATTCAATAATCAATATTATAATTGAATGAGATATTTATCTTGAATTCAAGTTAAGTACCATTAAATTTATCATTTTTTATTGCAATTCTTTGTTAATTTAATTTATTAGTTAATTAATCATGAACTCCCTCTTTTTATCAATTAAAATTAAAAAATTAATTTTTAATTCTATTGAGATTCAACCTAATTCCACAACTATTATAAAAGTTTAGAAATTTAAAATTAATTTTGAAGGCTTCCGTTACTCGATCAAAGTTTTCTCCCACCTGCATTTAGAATAAATTATAACCTAAGTATACCTTCTACCTCATTAACTATTACCATTTACAGTCATTAACACCATAGATAATCCTTGATCATGTATATTCTCTTTCACTTCTTTGAGCTCTAGTAGGGAGCAGAACAGGTAAATCTCGGAGATCATGAACATATTTTAGATGGGGGAGTTTGGTACAGTTCCCAGGGTTGGTTTCTGTTGGAAACTTGTATGATGTTTTTTGGAACATCAGCAGGATTTTGTGTTTTCTGAAGCAGCTGCTTTACACTTGGAGGCCTCCTGTTCGTGTCTTCGCCGTCTGGGACACCCCTAACATTCTTTTCTACTGTTTGTGGTTAGGCAAGAAAGATCTATTCCCATTCAAGCCCAAGTATTTCCTTCTTGTTTCTCAATTTTCAGGTCATGAATTTGAAGGCATGCACACGTTGAATATCTGGCCAGAAGGATCTTCCAATATCTTTTTCTTGACAAGCGATAATTGTTGAGTTGATGCGTTGTCTTGTTAAAGCACCAATCAACTCTAGGTTTGAGAAAGCTGTGATCTAAACCAGTTATACTACTATGTATATATGTACACAGAACAAACCAATCAAAGATGTAAACTTTTCAAATGCTAGGGTTCATGGAAGTAACTAATTAGCACTCAACTCAAAATGGGGAGCCTATAGGAGCTACAAGACCAAGGTGCCTCATTATCTTGAACCGGCGAACCTGAGTGACAGAATTCAGTGGAAAAGCACCTTCCTGCATAAGAAATGAATAAAAAACAAGAACAACAACATCAGAGTTATGTTTACGTTCCGTAGGTGGTCTATCATCACTACAGAAGCCTAAGTAAGGTCATGACTCACATCAAAACAGATTTCATGCTTTCGTTCCCTATCCACCTTTCCTCTTTTAGGGAGATAACCTTTTGTTATACGTGAAAATGCCCATTTACCTGTTTCGGACAAGAAACAGAAATCATCATAACAAGGTAGGTAGTTGTTTAACGAATATCACCTCTGCAAAATATAATCACACTAATCACAGACTGTAAATTCAAACTTGATACCAAGAAACCAGAAACATTCCTTCTTTACATCATTCTCTTAAGGAAAATATCATTCCTCCATTGATCTAATCTTGTCCACTGCAATAACTTAGCTCTTAGTGGTAATAAGAGCATCCATTTCTAGCTTCATGCATTAAACTAATCATCAAAACATCCATGTAGAAGTTTTTTGCAAGAAATGCGAGTACTTCTTCTTTTATGGCAACAATGAGCGTCATGCTATTTTTCTAACATAAATATGTTCCGAATTCCAGAACAATGTCATTTTACTGCTTTTCTTGTGGAGTAAGCAAGTATATCAATGGAGAAACACATACTAGATGAGTTATTTGCTTCATAATGATGTTTGGGTCCAATAGGGCTTCCAAGCAAGTCTCGTCGCACGCTTAAATCTTCCTTCCTTTCTAATGCCTAGTTAAAACCAACAAGCCATACAAATTGAATACAAAGTTAGTTTAATTTCAATAATTAAGCATCCAATAAAATAGTGCAGTCCGATGCATACTCCTTTTTCCATAAGCTCACAGCTACTTTCTGAAAAGTGCTGGGAAGAGTTAACGGATCAGATTAAGCATAGACTTAACACTCCCACACCAAATCCTGATATATATTTCATATAGCTCTAGACAGTCTACTTGTACTAATCTAAAATCAATCAGATTGTTGATTTTGCAATGAGCAACCTATGGCCAGACATCGAAAACATTGTTCTATGCAGAGCCCTATCCCTGCCTCATTTTTCCTAACAAGAAAAAATTGTAAAAGTTTCCAAAAGTGATGACACTGGATAGCAAATTGTTTCTGTTTGCAATATGGCTGGTTGGAAACAAAAATTATATAATACTAGGATCCTCTGAATATGTGGTAAGCACGGAAAACCAATCATATGGGAATTCCAAGGGAGTTAACGGTAATGGGAGTTGTCAAGGGAGCTAAGGAAACGACCAATTCTCACATCTTCATGTTTCAAGCCATCCCTGACCAGATCATCCCAGGCACTGAAAAACACACACCAATGTGGGTAAGGTTTCTGGAAAGAGAATGAAAGCCTCAAGTTTCCCACATTTCTCAGCTGTATGGCAATAGAAAATTGAGAAGTGCACCTAAGGCAATGACTCCTATGGATTGAACAGATCATCACAAGTGACTTGGCTTTTTGACTTCTATATAGAGGATTGTTCTCCAATCGTGTGACATTGTCAAACATTGTTCACAAACTTATGATTACATCAAGGACCACAAACTTATGTCCAAAACATAGATGAAATGAATATGAGCCAAATTTACGAGTGGACAAGGTCCAAAATCAATCAGAACAAGAGAAAGAGTGTGCCGAAAGCTCTTAACTTAAATTTCACTCAAATTAAATCAGAAGCACATAGAAGTAATGAATGGCTAGCATCACAAGAATTTAACAACTTACTCCATCAGGCAACTGCAGATGGCAAGCTGATTCAGCACACAAAATATTTTTTGTAGTACAAGAAATATTATTGCTTTCTTTGATTTGCAATTTCTTTTGGATAGATTCCGATGTCATGGCAGTAACCACTTTCTTTTTACTGACAAACAAAATCAAAGACACAATAGTCACACCAGGATGAAACTGCTCCACTGAGTTTGTGATGCATTAGACAGGATATACCTATTGCAAAAAGGATCAGCTATAACTATTTGATGAACTGATTTGACTTCTTCAACTTGGTCTCTGTAAAAATCTGATAGTGGCCTTGATCTTTCATCAGTGGATTTAGAGCATTGAACCAAAGGGTGCTTGAATGATTTTTCACTATTACTACTCTTATGGAAACCATTGATTGTCACACAGGACAAGCTTTTTCTAAAGGAACCTGTGGATCAAATATTTAAAGACAACATTAATAGTTTGACCAATAATAGAATTTCCAACACAAAATATCAAGAATCTAAGAACCTAAAGGTCACATTAAGTTATGTTGTGAGAAATATCACGCCAACGCATGTAAGAGTAAAATAAAGAACAACCTAAGAGGTCTTATTCCAACCTACTCATCTTCTTCATGTTCCCCCGCAACAGATATGTAAACAATGAGTTAAGATAATACGCTTCACATCCTTGAGCAAAACCTTCAGCCCAATGCTAACTCAGTAGTTGTATATAAGCAGAAAGAAAATGTCAATAGAAGAGTACATTAAATTGGCCAATAAGTTATGTTCTATTAAGAAACACAATTAACACAATTCAGGGACGGATAGAATTTCAGTTCAAATAAATCAATCAGAAAATTCAATAGGCAAAGCTTCTATCTTCATCATATAAATATAAATATACAGGAATTTAAAGAAGTATCTGAACTTGAATGTACATTCATGAATTTTTAACTTCTTCAATACAAAAGGTATAGTCAAACGACTTAATTGATCCTTAGGTTTCTACGAGAATTATAAATATCCATGAAGACAAAGCTTGTGGCAATGGCATTGGCAAACAATCAACCCATTATCAACATGCTCGTTTATTGAGAGCCAAAAACGAAGTTAAGAAAAAAGGGAGTCTATCAAGCACCCAAATCTCTGTAGTGCAGTCATCTGTAAGCTTGAAGTTGGGATTCATCATAGAACTTGGATTTGGGAACAAAATACAGATTTGAGTTGCTAAGAACTATACAAAAGAGAGAACAAAAACTGGGTATACTTCATTTCCCTTCTATATACCTATGCAGTATACTGATACAGCAACTAAACAAACTAGTAGCACGCACTTGTTTTCGCACAAAAACAGGGAGATGCAGAGACAGAGAGGTACCTAAATTGGACTGACAAGAGGCACAGGTTGTGGAGGAAGACAACAAGAAAGACAAACTGAGGCGTTTTGTTGAACGGCTTTTGTGCTGCTTCGCGCAATTTCGTTTGCTGTTAATTGAGCATATATCCACTTTCTCTCTGCTTTTGCTCTCAACTTTTCTACTTTTAGCCATGTTTTTGGAATTGAAAAGCAAAAGATAGTGTGCCCTAATAAGGGAAAGAAGAAAACGAGCGAAGGATATGAGAAGATGACATGCAGTCAAGCGAGAGCAACGTTCAACAATTTGTGGGTAAGCAAAAAGGGACCACCTTTGGCAGCTCCGGATCTCTGTCCTCTTAGGCTCTTAGTCCAACAGTCTGCGTAGCTAAAGCCTACTGGATGCTACAGCTTCGTAATTCACTTCTCCTGTCATTCACCCTTTGTTCGTGCAGATGTAAGCCATTGGAAAACAGAAAGTACGTCCTATGGTCTTTATCTCGCAAAATTTGTGCTAATGAAAGATTGTGACATTGCGAGCTACATGTATTGTGAAAAGCGGATTTGTTGCCTATGTGTCAAAGATTTGAGTCTTTACAAGCTACATGGATTGTGAACAGCGGATGTGTTGCCTATGTGTCCTTGCACTGGTGTTTTTTGAAGTGATTTCAGCAAAACAAAATTAATATTGGAGTTGATGCGACCGACCAAGGATCCCCTGCTAATTCCTCCCAAGAAATTCTTAAAGTCAGTTGTTTAATTAAAAAACATGTCTTGGTTGAACTCTTACGAGCTTCTTTTGCCAGCTGGGAAGACAAGATGATGAAATGTGAGCTTGGCATAAATAACTTCAATTAGCATAAAATTGGGATTTAGGTGGCAACCGAAGCTTGTGTGGCAGCTAAGCTAAAGCTAGTAGCCGAGTGAAGGACTTTTATCTGCAGTCTAGCCGTGGGCTTTACGAAGAACTACCTGAAATATGGTGTGTAATAATGGCAGGCCCACCAGCCCTTAATCCATCCAACTAATTATAAAAATAAAATTGTTTATTTAATAAGTAAAATGGTCATATAATCATCGCCGGAATTTGCGATGCAGGCAAATTACCGTGTAGCCATCAAATTTTCCTCTTGAAGCATGAACACATCATGCTTAAAAGATGACTTTGCAGTCCGAGCCCATTTTTTCAATCATGTTTTAAGGACTATGCAATTATTGATCCAACTAGTCACGCTCCAAGAAAATTAAGATGACCAGACAGATTTTGATTCTTTTCTTTTCTGTTTCCCTTTCCCAGAAACTACTTTCACTTTTTAAATTTTATTCCTTAAATAATCTAGTTAGTTACCCTAGACCTTGCAAGTCAATGGAAGATTTTAGGCACAATAACTCTAGATCAAGTCAATAGAAGGTCGTATCGTACCATCCTAAAGACGTGCAACCCGTGTTGTATTACCAACTTATCACATCATATGATCATTGAAGGGAGATGGATAGATTCAAACGAATTATAGATTTAGTGAAATTTGTTCTAATAGTAACAAAATGATTGAATATAATGTTGATCAAATTATGCTTCATAATTGTACGATTCTATTGAGCAAACCACATTTATTATATAAACAACCGTGTAGATGAAGCCATGCACTAATGAATCATCAACATAGAAACGACGTAACTCTTCAGCACAAAAGGCACATAAACCAGTAAAAAGCCATAATGGCTTGGAGTAATTATTCATTAATTTATGGAATGATCCGATAGTTAAAAGCCATGAAATCTGTAAACATGGCTAGATCTAGAATTGAGGTAATCAAGGGCAGAAGGTGATAAGGTAACTAGGACCAGTTGGGCACGTGAAAGTAGCGCTCTTATCATCATAAGCATAACTATAAGCCTGAGGGCACTGGTCCTTGAAAATCTTTGAGTAATCAGTCGGCGGACACGTTTCCGGCTTATTGTGATCGCCGGTGCAACAGTAATTGGGCTGATTAAATGCCAGACATGCACTCTTGCAAGCAATAGGACTTCCGTCAGGCCCTTTTACTGCTAGTTCCTGCGGACAAACTTTATTCACATCATTCTGGCAACTTGTGACCTTGCAGTCGGGAGAACCGCCTTGTGGGGTTATAGAGAGCGGCAGGTTATATCCGTCGACGAGGCTGAGGTCATAGAAATCTTTTCCTTGGTCGCCGTTGAGAGTGAACTCTGCCAACGACGCCGGTGGGATTGCGCCTGCACCGTTGCACTGGATTTGGCCCGAGCCACAGTCTGCAGTGGCACAGTTAAACTTTCCGGCAGCATCAGTGGCGCAGTTGGTTCGTGCCCACAACCTGCCGCTCCAATCACCTGGAACGTTGTCGATGGATGATGAGGAGCCGGATGACAACTCAAACCCGGTGGTGGACAACGGAGGGCGGCCTTCTCTGGTTAGAGTTGCAGGCCAGACAGTGTACGGACAATTGTTTTTAATAGTAAAGGTTCCTGCAAGAGCTCCTGCATGTAGGAAAGATGCCATTAAAAAACGTAAGTAGTCAGATATATTGTATTCAACTACAATGAGTAATGACATGGTACATGCACATTCTATTCGATAAATGATATATTTAATATGTCACGCCTCATTTCATTTTATATGAATTTTCAGAGACAGCTCGGGTGTGTATATATAAAGCTTCAGACTATGTAAAATGGAAGAACTAAACTTCAGAATCGTGTACTTTACAAAATATATGTTAAACCTCAAATTAGCATAGTGTTATGCCTAAATGATTAAGGCAAAAGATTATTGTACCCGAGAAGAAGGAAGAAGCCAAGGCAAGACAAAAAATTGCTAGAGTCTCCATTGTCAAATAGAGTGCTTTAGGATTTAATTTGCAACACAATCTGTAGTGCGATTAGGGCCTTTTATAGGGTCGAAGTATTGAACCTTCCTGTTAATTGAAGAAAAATACATGCATGTAAATAAATGCATGTATTTACAGGGCCACCGAAAATGAAAATGTCAAAAGTTTTGGTGTCCACGTTGCCTGTTTATCTAGAGCTCAAGGGTTTTAGACTTTACTACGTCCAATTAATGATTTTCAACGGTTTGATCTTGAAGTTGAATTCATATTGCTATGAATTGTTCAAATGCAAGTTTAATTTAGAGATGGAAAAAAAATAAAGAGTAAAAGAGATGCATCTCCTGTAGTGTAAGAAAATTTTGAAAGTAATTTAATTTTTTCAATTCTCAAAATATTCTTTTTTAATTTTAATTTTTTTTCAGAAAAATTCATTTTCTTAAACTCCCGTTAAAAATAACGACAAAATATAAGTGACATAAATATTAATATTTATACCAATTAAATGATGCTTATATAACAATTCATCTTAGTTGTTAAACTCAAATTAAATTAATTAAATACGAATTAAACTAATAATTTATAATAATTATCTTAAATTATTATTTTACATCAAATTTAATTAGCTTGTGTCGAGTCTAAAAGTTGAGTTGGGTTAACATATTAGTTAATGGTTTTGTTTAGACAAAGTTTAAAAGAATGATTCCTTAAAAAATTGAAAAATCTAAAGATTAAAAAAATTAATTATAGTAGAAATATATTTTTATCCAAAAAATTATAAAAACAGAAATTAACAGCATAGTATGTATGTAATAAAAGTGGAATATCTCAATCTTTTTCAGTTCCAACTCTTGAGTACGTCCAAATTTCCAGAAATGATGTAAGTTCAACTCCATTGAATGGGGAGTCAATTTTAACAAAAACTGCTTTGACAATGCTAGATTCATTATTCTACTTACGTAACGTGCCCAAAGTTGCTCTCCTGTAAGAATTTTTGCACCTCCCAATAAAACATAGATGTGTAAAATCTCAAAAAAGTCTTCTAAGAATTAGAATGTTTGTGCTTTAAATCTTTCCTTTACGACAAGTCTTTAAGTCCCTTTTGCTGGTCTTGAGTGACCCTTATAATAGCGTAGAAACTAGAAAGTCCAGTCATCTCGAGTGTCCCTTATAATAAATAGCGTAGAAACTCAAAACTCCAGTCATCTCGAGTGCTCAAAACTCCAGTCAATACGAAGAAATGCGTGTAATAATAACAAGCGCCCTAGACCGCAATCCATGGCAGATGCGGCTCGTGTTACTGTTTCATATGCAATTTATTTGGCTACTTCCAATTAGAAAAAGTCAATCGATAGTATTATTAGAGATAACAAATTTAAATTTCAAATCAATACTAGAACTTCTAAATTTTTAATTAATTTTAATAACTTACTTTAAAAATTAATTATATTAATATTATTCTGATTTAATTAGCAAAATTATTTTTGTTAGTACCATATGTAAAAAGTTATTAGACAATTAAACAATTCCTTAACCCATATCTTATAATTCATACTCGTAACCTGTCTTATTTTAAAATGAAGCCATCACAGGCACCAAATTCGTATCGTCTGACATTTTTAAACACGTTGTCCGCTTAATGGGACTTTGACCGTGATGATACTGAACCTTTGAATAGTATTTGGGCTTATCAATGCAAGAATTTTCTAACTCGGCACCTATAATCTAGACTTATTAAAAAAGTTTGACAATTTGAAAGCTAATAAATATATTCATTAAAAGAAGTAAAAACTAAAAGGCCAATAAATTTGCTCTAAGATGTTTATATATATCAAAAGTTTTTTTTGACACTTTTCGTTGTAAAAATTGAAAAGAAAATATTTATCTAAAATTATGTACCAAAAATTTGAAAAAAAAGACAATTATTGTTACATTTTCGTAATATTTGACATTTTCTTAAAAGAAGGGGTTCATTTATTGACATGTCGTATCTTTATCTACAATATAAAATATACAATATCCCACCTCTCTTTTAGCACTTAAAAGATTTATTATTTGGTGTTAGATATTTATGTAATAACTAATAATTTATATATTATGTTCAAAAAATTTTAATTAAAAAAATTTTACAAATGCTTGTTACAGTAAATAATAAACATTTTGTATAAGAGAAATGAATTATATAATTTCGAATTGAATATTAATTAAATAACACGTAGTTACTTTAATGACTCATGCAATAGGCATAAACATAAGCCTAATCTTAGTACATACTAAAATGGAAAAAGATCCCAACAATTATAATTTAAAAAGTCATAAACTTTATAATATTCAATTAAATCTTATAAAAATTATGTGAAAATTTATTTTAGCATAATATGACTTTCTTAACATAATATTCCAACAAAATAAGTTAAAAATTCATTTTAAACATAAAATTTTAAATCATCATTATTATGACAGTTTCATTATATTGATTAAGACTATTACATAAATGTTATAAGACATGTTATACTAATGCAATCTAATCTATGCAAGGTTAATCATCCCATTATTATCTAATTTGAATTTGCATGTTTTATTCT
>JAOQMP010000004.1:33155765-33167324 GCA_027563575.1 Erythroxylum pedicellare | reverse complement strand
TCGCATCTTTGTTTAAGCATCAGTTTTATTTATTTATTTATTTATTTTGATAGTTAAATTTTCTTTTAATTTAAATTTTCCATTTTTACACAATTGCTTAGTCCAATTAGTTGAGTGATCCAAGCTTAGTACTTATACATTTACTCCCTATGGAACAATAGTATACTATACTACTTGGGACCCGTGAACTTGCGGAACTGCATCACTAACTCCTACATAGTTGGCCTCTTTTTATCAGAATTGTGGCTTATAGGAAAGCACACTTAATTATTCATCCCCTAAACATAGTACATGCATAATTAACATTCTTAGCCTTATCATATAAAGTTGCCTCAGATAATAGATCACAAAATTAACATTAATTGAATGTTGGAACAAATTTGTGGGTTATAACTTATGATTAGAATAGACAATGTATAAAAGTATTGATATTGTGTGTAACACAAACTTTCTTTTCTTATGTTAATAGGTTATAAACTCAACTTCAACCAGTTATATTGACTTATTAATGTCCATTAATAATCTTATAGTATGTCCGATGTGAAAAGAATATTCAAATAAGAAGTCTTCTATTCTTAAATGTGTCAGATCACTTATTAATCTATGACATGTGTTGTGGGTTTTATTTATCTTTAACAATGAGTGAAAAACATAGAATGTGTTTGTATTGGGGATTTTTGGATGGTTAAAAAATAAATTTCGATGATCTTTGCTTATTCTGTAAATATTTTGTTAATTGCATATAACTTCATATAATTTTTCGTTTTTGTATTAAATTGTACACTCTGCTTTTATATTGATTATATCTATAACTTGTTTTTCTTTCCATTGACATTTTAGAATAAAATTGTTAACATAAATTCATCACAAAATGTTGATATGGAGACTAGTTTTTAATGGCAGAAATAAGCTCCAATAGGAGGAATGTGACAAAATTTTCCCTGATAAAGAACAAATTGACGCACAACAAATCTCCTCATCAAATTCTAATCACTGCTTGCTTTCAATGTTCGATCTTCTTCTTTAAAGTTTTTAGTATCATCTGAATTAGCTCTCTTTCTTTATTATTTGTATCTCATTTTATGTTAGGAAGTTATTAGATGAATGTCTGATTGTATATACTACGTGTTGTGTAAAGCTTCCTTGAACCTTCAAAAGAACATAGATGAAAATAAAGGTGGTGGCGATGTCTCGATGGTACGTACAAGAATAGGGAAATCAGTTGTTTTGGAATAGTTGTCGATTGAAAAAACTATGTCTATTCAGTGTTATGATGATGGAGTCATTCAATCGAGTATGCTTGTGTTTGAATTTATGTTCCTCATACTGTTTGATTTAGCTTTTAATGTTTTATACTGTTTGTTCTTAGGTGCAACACATGGTATGTGTGGTTCATCTAATTCATTGATCTACACTATATCTAGGAAATCATTCACTGTATCTTCTGCTAGTTTAGTTAAAGCCAAGAAGTTGTTAAAAACGGGTGCCAATAAATCAACTAATGGGAGAATATCTTTAACTATTTCAATTGATGCTTTCAAACATGTAAGAAGCCTTCTTGGTAATCTACATATAGGAAACTCCCTTTTCTTTTGTACCGAATCTCATGTCACTTGGAATCTAGAATTGTTCAACTTTTAATTAAAATCTTGTATTACTTACTGTATATCATTATATTACATTACTTGTCATGTATTAATTTTTTTTTTTGTTTGTAAAATCATATATCATTATACTACAAACTTCATGTTAAAACGATTTGAAAATTTTGTAACATTATATAAAATTGTTAAATCATACAATTTAAAAGAGAAAAATAAAAAGTATAAATCAATGCAATATTAATTAATTTTGAGTTTATAGTTCTATAAATTATTGAAATGATTTGACATTTTTATTAGCTAAATTTATTTTTACACTTAGAATCATTGTCAATAATATTAAATTTGATTTTCATAATATGATGTTAAGTTATTGTTCAAGTCAAAGTTAGTGAATTTATAATTATAAATAAGAGAATTATTTTATTATTTAAGCTTTTAGCGATGATTTCTAAAGTCATCGCCAAAGGCTAAACCGTCACAAAAGGATCAGTCTTTTGCCACAATTCCCATAAAGCATCATTAGAGGCTTACCATTTGGCAACAATATTAGTGAATCATTGCTAAAAGCTTGTCATTTAGCTACGATTTTATAAAAGGTTGCAAAAGAGTAAGCCTTTAGTGACGATTTTAAAAGTCATTGCCAAAAGTTTATTTTTAGGTATGATTTTGAAATTGTCGCAAAAAAATGTAACCAAAACGCTACCTTATTGTAATGAGTTATTAATGTCTTTACTATTAAGATTAAAATCAAAATAGAAGCAGAAACGGAAGGATTTCAAAAAAGAATATTAGTTTAAAGAAATATTTAAAATATAGTAAAATAATAAATAGTTTACTGAAAATTATTAAATATATTGTTATTTTTAAATATAATTGAAGAACATTTAAAATATTATCAAAGGTTTAATTTAACTTGGAAAAAAATTTTAATATCAAAGTTGCAATAAAATAAAAATAAATTATAAGGTAAAATTTTACAACATAGTAGAAATTCTATTGACATGTGAGCCATAATAGACATTCTATTGACATGTGAGGTCTTGCGAGGTTTAATATAATAATAATAAGAAGAAAAAGAAAAAGAAGAATAACAACAACAACAATAGAACTACTAAATCAAGCTAGGTATGAGAAAAGACTTAGGGGGTGCTTGATTGATAAGTTTAGGAAGGATTCAATGGGTATGAAATGAAAAAAAGGACTTGTTTGTTATATATTATCATTATAGGGACAATATTATGATGTCCAACTTTTAAGTATCGCTCCATACTCCTCAAGCATGAGAGAAATGTTAATCATTCCTAAGTGACACTACCTTCATCTTTTTCTAATATTTTTATAATTAATATAATTAATTAATTAATTAATTACAATATAATTAATGAAAATAATATTACAATATAGTTAATTAATTACATTATAATCAATTAATTGAGTACGATATAATTATTTAAACTAATATTACAATATAATTAATTAATTATTTACAACATAATTAATTAAATATATTTTTCTCTTTTTTAGCAATTAAATATAATTAATTTAAATTTGATGTAAAATAAAATTTTTGTAAACTTTTATTTCTCAATATTTTTAACAAGTCAACTACTATCAATAGTAATGGTAATTATTTATTCGTTCTAACTAACTATCATAATTATAATGATTATATCCATTCTCATTCTTCACTATATTCATTCTCATTCTTATTATCATTACCCAATTTGAACCAAGTGTTTTCTTAGGCTAAATTCTTAAAAGGTAAGTACTATTTATTTACAAATTTTGGCTAGCTACATCAGCAAAAAGTTAAAAGACTTATGAGAACTACAAGGATCTCTTTATGAGGGATTCTTATCTGTATCCTAGTACACCAAAGTTTTCTCTCGCAGGTCATGTCCTCAATAAGTTCCAACATTATCATTTTATTTTTTATCATTTCCTCTTATTCTTCTCAGTCATCCCTTTTTTTTCCTCTTACTATCTCTAAGTATGATCATCTGGCATCTTCTTACTGGAACGTTTGAACGTCTTTTTTAACATGTCAAAACTACCTAAGTCTTGTCTCTATTATAAGCTAAAATTTTGTACCTCTTAAATTATTTATCCCATACTAAAAACAACACTTTAAATATTTTAGGAATATACTGGAAAAAAAATTAGATCCAAAATTTTAAAATATTATTCTCAAGATTAAATATATATAACGGTAATATAAGTTGTCAAAAATTATAATTAACACATTGAAGGATTTAATTTTAAAACTATAGAAGTTTTTAGGGTGGAAATGTCTTATGAATCTAAGGGCGACCCAAAATCCAAAGTACATTAGCCTGTTACCCAATCTTATGTTAGCTCATTGACGATCGGAAATTAGTCTCTCCTTTTCTCTTTTAATCTTTCCCATCGTTGAAGTTATGACAAGATCAGAAAACATCAAAAAATTCACTATTTGGATAGAAGAGCAGAACATTTGGTCAAACAACGCTGCCAAAGAGAGAGAGACCAAGAAGGCGTGGTACAGCAAGTGCCTCTTTTTTTTTTTTTTTGCGATATAATTTGGTGACTGAAAAAGAAAGCCATAGAGAATCTGATCCTTTGATATTTTCAACAGGAAGATAAGTTCAACTGGCCATAAAAACTAGCTATATAGTGACATAACAGCAAATAATGAATAATTAAAAGAATGAAGATAATTATCAATTGGAGGGACGGTAGATCAGAGACCAATAAGGTTATATATATTAACCTTTTGCAGACTTCGTGTTTAAAAGATTTTTTATTGAGTGATTGTTTTAATATACTTATTTACCGATCATAGCATGCAATATCATAACTGTAACTCATTGTGGAAATTTTTATTTCTACTTTGGTCTAGTTATGTAAAAACAACACTTCAAGTATTTTAGTGCTTTTGATTCATCCGATTGTTTTTGTTATTAGCAAGCTAATTGAAATATCACATTACTGGTACGTCACCATATAAAGATAAGAGTGTATTGTTGCATGACGTTCAATCCAATAAACAATTTCTTAGTATATACATATATAGGCCTAGAACTTGCAACAATATATTTTTTGAAAAAATTAAAAAAATATTTATAATTGAACTAAATCATCGCTACAACGAGTTCAAAGCTGTAAGCTTATAATTATATTGCAATATGATTCAAGAATAAAAATTCCATAATAGGCAATAACAAGAAACGATTACAATCAGTACTAGAGTTAACAATAAACAATTACAAACAGTACTGGAGTTTTATCTTCATGAAAAAACTTATGTACTATATTTAGTATTTAAAATTTTCCTTTCTTTCCCTCTTAGATTTTCTTTTTACAAGTTTGAATTGGACGCAAAAATTGTTAGGAATGTCTGAGATATGGGCAAAAACTTGCAACAATATTGACTATAGTAAAATGGTGAACTAACTTATAGCTTACCGTTATATATGTTTGGTCAAATACAATGCACGCAAATGCAAACCTCTCCGCTCTTATAGCCATATGATTACTTTTATCTAAAAGAAACCTATTAATTGGATCAGTTTCATATTACACCAAATGAAACCTCTATATGTGTTTCGAGATCATAGGAACTGTGGTTCCGATATACAATTGGGTAAGAGGTGATAATGTTCCAACTATGGATGCTCCCTTTCATCATTGGTAGTCTGATGAAACTAAATGGAGGGCAGGACGGTTTCAGTCCTATCGATCTCACTGTCAATTCGTAATCCAGGCACTACCACATGCAAGATCTCACCATAAACTCCTCATGTTCTTGAATTAGATTTATGACGATTTGAGTAAAATTATAGCTTCTAACTCTTCTTAATTTCAATTTAATCACTTCTGCCACTAAACGGCTTAAACATCACCAATAATTCTACGGTTCAATAAACATGTCTAAAAGTTCAGTAATTTACATTTTTCTGGTATATGTCAAATATAAAAATACAAATTACTTAAGATATTAGGTTCAACCTATAAGCTAATTATTCCCGCTCTAACTAAAAATTATCATATCAATATAAAAGTATATATTGCCAAAACTCCATAGTGAGTACCTGTATATATCTATGCTATATCCCAGCAACAGCTTTATTTGTTCTGTTTGAAGTCTATTCTTGTTCGCAGTTCTCAGTCATATTGTGAGTGCGTATGCGTCATGAATATCTTACGTATTATTTCTCTTTTTCCCTGCAAGATCGTTCTCGTTCACAACTTTGGAATGTAGCGAAGTATAAGATCCCAAGGCGCAGCTAGATCATATCCAGAACAATAAATAATAAGGGAAACCATACTCATGCATGCTAGTGAAGTTGAGCCAACAAGTGCACCATGGCAGTTGGCTGGTTGTTTCTTTCAAACTGTTTATTTAGTACAAGTCTTTACATAAATTGCTTGTCTAGGAAGTGTTTTAGATTGAGTTGAAACACAGTCATCTTGCACTGAAACATAAACTGCTTGTCTTATCAAACTTTAAGAAAACTTGAGTGAAACTCCCAAAGGAAAAGGGTACTTTTCAAGTTTAATATGATTAGTTGTTATCCCACAAAGCATGCTTTCCATTTATTTGAAGTTTCTCCACTCCTATTGCTAGCAACAATAACTCTCGAGATAAAGCATTTGTTTCTGTTTCACCGCCAAGTGTAAAACATTAGCAAAGATACCTGAAACCATGTTGGATAATACAAGCATCAACCTAATTTTTAATTTTTTGACAGCTAACGATAAAATTTTCAGCAATTTGCTTTTGTTGACACTCAACATCAACTAATTAAGTTGACTTACCTTGTACATTCCTCAAGTATAATGTGGAACTTTTGATTAATAGTCATTAAAATAATTGGTGTAGCAGAGATAAGATGTTTCCTTAAATTTATAGGAATCCGTATTTCTTTTATTAAATATTCAGATTATTGATCTCACGTTAACAGGCAAAATGCATCTTTTAACCATACATAGGCATGGTCATGAGCATTAATAATATTTTGCTGGCTCTCGTACAATGCATATTTTTCTTTTTAAAATTCTTGCATCTCATCAACCTTTTTATACCAGTAAATTTTGAGTTATGCTAAATTATATCAAATAAATTAAAATATAAGGGATACATTAAATATGTTTTATTTTAATTTTATAAAATTAAATATCACGATTTATAATATATATGTGTGTGTACGCCCATGCATACGTGCTGTGCTAATTAATGAGAAAAGTTAAATGTACACAACTTTTGTTTCTTTAAAAATTTTAATAGTTGAAATCATGATTTGAAAACTTGTACAAGTATTACTAATTATTTAATGTACTATCAATAATTTTTTTTTAAAAAATATTTAACAGGAAGTTATATTTTATAAATTTGTAAAATCATACAAAATGAAAAGCATATCTAAATGTCACTAAATTTTGTAATGTATACTCACATGCCTTGCGTTCTTTGAACGTCGATTCTTAAACTTAATTATAATGATCCAGACACCAGGAACAAGTAGAACTCTTCTGTAAACTCGTTAAGCGCTAATAAATAATCATGCCTCCACGCCTTAAAATGCATTGGTTTTATTTTAAAATCTATCAGATCAAGAATACTTGACTATTATAACTCATCAATTCAAGTTGGCATGCAAGTTTTTACGTGAAGAAAATGGCAGGAACATTTTGTAAACAGCCTTACGCACAGCTTGGTACTTCCGAGTGGCAGCTTTTCAAGTTTTAGGATTATTTGACTTTATGTTTTTGTTTTTGAGAAATAACGAAAGGAATCCTAGGAAAAGTTTTAGGATTATTTTTGGACATTAATACAATTGAACAATTATAAAATAGCTTTTTTTAAAAAGGTCCAATCTAAAATTAGGGCCAGCTCTCGGCAAAGATAAAAGGGACATCAGCTTATGGTTCACTCTTGACCTGTCATTATCTTCTCTCATTTTGTTCTTTATAAAAACTCACTCTTAACACTCCTAAAGAACAAAAAGAGGCAAAATATGAATCTTTTTTTTGTACTTTATCTTAGGGCTCATAAAACTTTAAGAACTACTATGTCTAGAACAAGGTTTGACCAAGTGAATTTCTGGCTACAACTTAAGTTGTGTCATCAATTGAGTGTTTAAGATAATAATAAGATGTGCATCTTTGACAAATAGCAATTTAAAATCTTAAGAATTTAAAGATAAGTGAAAGTTGCTATGGTAAAAATTTGTAGATCAACTTTTAGAGTTAAAGAAATGAGACTTTGAGATCAGGATAAATGAAAAATTAGGATGTAGAAAAGAAGTAATAAATTGAAATAATTTCAAGTTTCAATGAGAGATGTTTATCATTGTATGATAAAGAAATTAATTTTCATGATAGATTATGGCATAAAAAAACGTTACAACAAATTATATGAAATTATTATTTAAAAGAATGATATAAGACCATAATAAAAGAATATAATGACAATGCATAAGATTAACACATATAACATTAAAATGATTAATATATTAATTATTTCGATAATTTATAATTTTATTAAAAGAGGAAAGCATTCCGTATGTTTTAACATAATATTAAAATCTCAACATTTAACATAAGACAAGAATCTTAAAATATATCATTAATATATAAAATTTATTATAAATTCATGGCAATCATTAGCTTGAATGGTAAATTCCAAAAGAGTCAAGTTTTTAAGCTTCATACTAATACTAATAAAGTAATGTACTTATCCTAAGCAGTATTAACTTACAGAGTTATGTGATAACTAAAAATTGAAAAAATCTCCAAGATTACTAAAAATTGAAAAATCTCTAAGATTAAAAAAGCGTCAAAAGATAAATGAAATTATTAAATATGAAGATAAAAAATAGAAATTAAACTTTTTTAAAGTAGGACTTTTAGAAGTTAATAAAGAAAATAACATGATCTTTTAAAGATGCCTAACATATAGAGACACAAATTTTATAATATATCGTCTAGAAAACTGTACGATATAGATTGGTACTGGACTAGTTTTAAGTCTGGACTAGTTTTAAGTATCGATCAATACTGATCATTTCGAATGGTATTGATTGGTACAATACTTGTGAAATGATTGGGTTAAACTACAAATTACAAAAATCCAGGGACTTAATTAAAAAAATCCTAAATTACTACCCATCAACTTGACCACCTACCTGCCTCCCCTCTTTTCTGCTTTTGCTATTGCTGCCTCTCACACTCACTCTCACTTTTCTGCTCTCTCTTGTTACAACAAGTTAGATGTTTAGCTATTTTTTGCTTACGTTTTAAAAATGGTAGCTACGATTTTCAAATTTGTCACCAAATAACAATTTGCCAAAGGGTCCTCATTTGGTACCAAAAAATGACCCTCATTGATTATTTTGGCGACAATTTCTAAAAATCGTCAAAAAATATAGACCCTTTAGGAACGATTTTAAAAAATCATGGTCATCGTTGCCAAACAGTCCTCATTTGGTACCAAAACATAACTCTTATTGACCTTTTTGTGGACCCTTTAGCAACGATTTTAAAAAATCATACCAAAGGGTCCTCATTTGGTGCAAAAATATGATCCTTTTGGCGACGATTGATGGAAATTGTCACTAAAAATGGCTCGCCAAGTGTGCCAACTAATTAAAAGAAGGAACGAAATCGAAATCAGAAATTTGTTGATACCCTTTTCTTTTCTTGTTGATTTGTTTCTCTACGTGTAGACATTGCGTGCTACTCCTATTCGTTTAACCTTCCACTGTGTTTATGCTTAGTTTGTATCAACTTTGGATTTGATTATTTACCCATTTGGTGTTTGGTGGGATGGAGAGTTCATGACACCAGCAGAACCGGACAAAACGGACAAAGGGAGGTTGGTTTCAGAAGGCAACTTTAAGTTTTATATTGTTTATTTACCTTCTTGTTTGCTCTCTTCTACTAAAACGAATAAAAGAGGAATAAATAGGGAGGGCGGGGCTCCCTCTTCTCTCTCTCCTCCAAATTTCGGGTATAAATTTGACATCATAGCCAATTCTGTCTCGAGGTACTTTTGGTTTAGGATTTTGATTAATGCAGCAAGGAGATACCATGGGCATGAAAGAAAATCCATTTGGTATTGGGTGGTTTCCACGTCATGAGGCCTAAGTAGTGATTTGAATTTTCTTTGCAAGGTCTAATCTTCTTATAAACAGTGAGGTTCTAGTCATTTATCATTTTTATATAATAATGGAGGTATGAAGTTGCTCTCATCAATATGGATAAACCTATCTAATCATCTCAATTATGTTATAATTTTTTTGTAATTTTAACGTTTATAATTTGTAAACTAGTCTCTGTATTTATTATTTTGTCTATAAGAATTGTTAAGGTTGTAATTAAAATTTTGTATATGAAAAATAATCTTTTTATTAGTATAATTTGTTAATATTTTACTTTTTATATACAATGATTCAAATTGTCAATTATTTTTTACAATAAAACAAATTTTATACCATGTTAATTATAATTATTTGTGACATTATGTAATGTTATACCATGTTAATTGTAATTATTTGTGACATTATGTATGTTAAAATTTGACTACATTTTATAAAACATTACTAAAAATATTTTGCTAAGTTTTCAAAAATGCAAGTAAAACTTTTAGGCTACTTTTTAAGAAATGTAGCTAAAAACCTTTGGCTACGTTTACGAAAACATAACTAAGAACATTTAGTTCTGTTTTTAGAAACTTAGCTAAAAAAATTTGGCTACGTTTTAAAAAATATAGCCAATAATTTTTAGCTACAAAAACCAAGTGTAGCCAAAATGAATTGTTGACGAGTTTTTGAAATGTTGATAATAGTTTTTAGCTATGAAAATAAAGCGTAGGAAAAAATTATTAGTGACGATAATCGAAAAATATCACCTATAGTTTTCATCGAAAAATATAAATTGTCACTAAAGCAAATGACTTTTTACGACGATTTTGAGACTGTCAGTGATACATTTTTAGGTAGTCAAATGTGGTTTCTGTTGTAGCGCCTCTTCTTTGCTCTGCTTTGCTTTGCTTTCCTTGTCCTCGACCCTTCGTTTCTTAATTCTCCATCACCATCTCAAGTCTGCTCCTGTCTGTGCTGATTGGCTATCGTAAATCTACTCCTTTGGTTCTTGGTTCTCAAATCTACATTACTCCATCGTCCACATTACTTTTTGATTCTCATATAGTGTTCCTCACCTGCTCCTGCGTTTGCAGCTCCTCTATCGTACAAAGCTGCTTCATTATCTTCTCCCATCGTTGGCTGAACTACTGAAGTTATATAGTTTTGGGACCTTTTGGCTCTTGTGTTGGTCTATGATTTATGTGTTTTTGCTAGTTGGTGATTGATTTGGACTGGCTTGTTTGTGCCTTCTGTAAATAGTATACCATAATTGTACATATGCAAATTGTCTAGTTTAATTTTAAGTAACACTTTAACTTGCTTTTTTAAATTGTAAAAGTATTATTATTTATTAACATGATTCATGTCATTATATTGTCTTATTAACCTGGTTTTGTTAGGGAACTATTGTGTTACTGAATTTATGTATGTTATTAATGAGTATTTTTGTGAATGGCTTCATGACGACATGAAGATGAAGTCCTATTTATATGAATTTTTACGTTATTTTTATTCTAGTAATCATAAAAATGAGATAAAATTTGAGTTTTTTTAAATTTAATGTTTGGGTTCTTATATTATTGTCATTAGAAATAACATTACAAAGACACAAAGTTAAACTTTGGAAAGGAACATTTCTAATATTATAGCAAACTTACAAATACACATTCATTATCCTATATTATGGGTATTTAAATACATAATATAAAATAGTTCATAGGAATTGAAAAGAGAAACTTTAGGTAATTTAATTTCTTGTTGATTATACTAAACCTAAGGTAATTAGATTTCTTTATGATTATCTTAAAATGACTAATAAGATATGTCTTGAT
>JAOQMP010000004.1:33142114-33152953 GCA_027563575.1 Erythroxylum pedicellare | reverse complement strand
AAACTTATTATTATTATTATTATTATTATTATTATTATTATTTATTGTTAATAATAATATTATTATTAATTATTATTAATTATTGTTATAATTTTCTACTTACTACTACTATTACTATTATTATTATTATTATTATTATTATTTTCGAGATACAAAGTAAGAATATGTTAATTTTCTGTTGAAGAAAACACGATGTTAAAATTGAGAGAAACGATGTTTTCTGGTTTCTGTAAAACTGTTGTGGTTTTTTATTTTCAAAAACAAAAAATCACAACAGAGTAAGCCAAACACGTTTTACTTACCTGTTTTTGTAAAACTTTTTACAAAAACGACAACAAAAAACGGGAAAAAAAAAACATAAACAAACAGCCCTAAATTAACATAATGACCTAGAAACAATAAATTACGTAAAAAAAGAAAATAAGGATATTATAATTATCGACATCATTATTATACTCAGTTCAAAATTAAATTAAATAAACGACCAGCGTCATATGAATAAATAGTCACGGTGGAAGAGAGTGAAAGTGGAAGCTGAGAAGCTAAATGCGATGTAAAAGCTTTACAATGTACACGCAAGAGTGTATACTTAAGTTAAGCAGAGTTGTGTAGCAAACATTCAGCCAAACTAGAAAAACTTCAATTTCACTCTTCTTCAAGGTTCTCTCTGGTCTCTCTCTGTTAATCCGGGTTTGTGAAAGTTTTGTTTCGTACGGATTACGAGACGGAAACTTGAGCATTTCATGTTTGCGTAAATGTTTGTTTGTTTTCCTTCCAAGTTCTGTTTGGTGTAATCCAACTCCAAATGCTAAGCGTTGGCGTCTTTCGATTCGCTGGTCGATCACGAGTTCTGTTAGATGGAAATCTATCTTGTTTTGAGGGTGAAAGAAGAGATGCTGTGGTTCAATGAAAACTATAAGTCAAAAGGGTAATAGAAAATTGGAAAGAGAGATCTTTATTAATATCTACACTGAGAAGGATTAATACGATGAGGATTAACTCAGGTTGTGAAATTTTATGGAGTTATGTTTCAGATGTGGAATGAGATCACTTATCTTTTTATATTGCTGCGTATTATTGTTTTTCACTGGATAGTTCCTTGTTTGTATTTGATGAAGACAACCTCTGTTCCAAAACTTTACTCACCTGTTTAAATATTTGAGTCATTCGTGTTCTCTGGGAAAGAATATCAAGATTCAAACTTCTATAAACAAAAGGTGTGGAGTATAAACCACGTTAATCCACTTGTCATAGACACATATGCATTTTTTTATTGTTAATTGGTGGATATATGTTTCTCGTACAATTATCTCAAAGAACAATCCAGTCATTAAGAAGGATATAGGGGATTGACAATTAATCAGTCCTGGCCTGGACTTAAAGTTAAGACCGTTTTGAGTTAAATGATTCCCTCGTTGAGTGTATTTGTTTCCTTTGCATCCTTTGATAGTAAAAGATGAAATGGGCTTCTTGTTTTATCTGATTAAGCTCTGTAGGTGCTTTTGTTTTATATTTCAGAAAAGTGCTCTGATGGAGTTTAAATTCTCTTTTTTGATATGCTAACAAATCTTTGATCTTTGTTTGATTGACAGATAAGAGAACAAGTGCATTAAAATCAAATCCGACATTGTCATGGTGGTACTACTGTCAGATAATCCATTGAACGTTTTAAACCATTTATAGTTGTGTTTGAATTTAGAAATTGTACTCTTTTGGGAATTATGCATGTCTGGCCCAGTGGCCATTCTTGATAATGTAGGAGCATTAAGTTTTTCAGACAGAATAGAGTCTGTTGGTGCTATTTCCGATAGAGATCGTAAATCCATATCAATCAATGGTGAAGCTGACCATACATATTCTGAAGTTGATGCAATTAGAGTAGGGGAGCTTTTTCTTCCCAACGGGGAATCGTATTTTGGGTCATTGCTTGGTAATGTACCTGAGGGTAATGGGAAGTATGTTTGGTCAGATGGCTCTGTTTATGCAGGTGAATGGCAAAGGGGGGTGAGACATGGAAGTGGAAAACTTCTGTGGCCTTCTGGAGCAATTTACGAGGGTGAATTTTCTGGTGGCTATATTCATGGTACAGGAACCTATATTGACTCTACTAATCTGACATACAAAGGAAGATGGCGATTGAATCTCAAACACGGTCTTGGATATCAAGTTTATCCTCACGGAGACATCTTTGAGGGTTCCTGGATCCAGGGAAGTCCAGAAGGACCTGGAAAGTATACCTGGGCGAATGGAAATGCATTTATCGGGAATATGAAAGGAGGGAAAATGACAGGGAAAGGGACTCTTAAGTGGATCAATGGGGACTCACATGAAGGAAGCTGGTTAAATGGCATGATGCACGGATTTGGTGTATATACTTGGAGTGATGGAGGATGCTATGTGGGAACTTGGACGCATGGTTTAAAGGATGGAAAAGGATCATTTTACCCTAAAGGCAGCCGATTTCCAGCAGTGCAAGAACGATATCTTAATGCGTTAAGGAAAAGAGGCTTACTGCCAGACTTGAAAAAGTACAACCATATGTATATTCAACATTTATCTTCAGTAGATACAGCAAATGTTGAGGCTTGTGATGAGCAAGGATCTCGTCATAATTATACTGATAGACTTTCCAAAGGAAAATTGTTATCTTTGGAGCAGTCACGCAACAAAAATGTTTTCCTAGAAAGACGTTGGAGTCTTGAGGTTTCTATTGAAAAGGTGATTGGACATGATTTATCTCCTGAGTTAGCGGAATCCACTTCTGATGGTATACATAGAGAAGTTGAGATAAAGATACCACCTATCTTGGAACGGGAATATATTCAAGGTGTTTTGATTAGTGAACTTGTCTTGGATAATAGTTTTTCACCATCATCTAGAAGAGCAAAACAGCGTGAAAGGAAGCTCGTAAAAGAAGTCAAGAGACCTGGTGAAATGATCATTAGAGGGCATAAGAGTTATGACCTAATGCTCAGTTTGCAACTTGGAATTAGGTAGATCAAGTTTGTATCTTATGTAACATCCATAACCACATGACTACAATTCTAACCCTCATAATATTGATAGATAACCTGTCTGAATGTTCCTTGCATTATCCAACAGAATTTAGTTGCTTGACCTCTAACTCCTCTGTCCATTTCCTGTTGAAGCACCATCTTTTGGTGAAAGAATTTGTTCCTGGGAGGAATTGATCCAGCACATTTACGTATTTCTTTCTAATGTAGTGATTGATATCTAGTTACATTTACCTTTCCAATTCCTTGACTTACAAAAAAAAAGTTAGCTTCTAGATATGGTTGTTGACATATCCAATATCAATAGTGAGAAAACACATGATATTCATTTCTGTACCTGTATCATTTTTGTTTACTTTACGAATATTAGTTGTTGAATATGCATTAGAATATGATCAGATACACTGTTGGGAAAAACACTCCTGTACAGAGGCGAGAAGTTCGTCCATCAGATTTTGTCCCAAATTCAAGTTTTTCTATGCACTTTCCGAAAACCGGATGCCAATTGACACCACCTCATCAATCAGACGACTTCAAGTGGAAAGATTACTGCCCAATTGTTTTCAGGTTTCTTTTCCTAACCTTCTATAGTTCTGTTCATTATAATGAACATAGTTAGGAAAGCTTAATATTTATTTTCACCTTCTATTCCTATTTTTCTAGCATTATCAGACCTCTCCACCTGTCCAATTCTTCGATATATATGTTTCTAGTTTTTCAAGACCTTCAACCTATACTCTTTGACCAGTTAGTTTGTTTCATTAATTTTTATCTGTTTTAGATCTTTAGGTTCCATGTTAATAACCTTATTAATTCTCATTGTAGGAATTTAAGGGAGATGTTCAAGATTGATGCCGCTGACTATATGATGTCCATTTGTGGAAATGACACTCTTAGGGAGCTCTCTTCTCCTGGGAAAAGTGGTAGCATCTTTTTCCTGTCTCAAGATGATCGCCTCATGATTAAGACACTCCGAAAGTCTGAAGTCCAGGTTTACCATCTTCATTTTAACCTTGTCTTTGGTCTGGAGACAATTACGACCAGCACACGAGCACCTTATATTTCTCAACTTCCTTCTTTCCACTTGGTGATTGCAACCTGAGACTTTACAAAATTCTTATATATAGAAAGTTCAACCTGTAATTTGACATAGTTGAGTTAATATACAAACGTAAATTCCAAATGGAAATGTGACGACAAGCACCTGGGTTACACTTTTACTAACAAAAGGGACTCTTAGAACTATATCTAAATTAGACTCTGTCCACAAGGTGGGTCCAATGGCACATGCCATGATAATTATCCATTCAGGTAATTCTTTTAATTGAATTATTGTGGCAATTCCTAAAGACACAAAAAATATCTTGAAATTTTAGCTATTTGAATTTTTTTTTAATATCTCGTTTTAAGATGCTGAGCTCTGGTGACAATTTTATGACTTGTAGGTGCTTGTGAAAATGCTTCCAGACTATCATCATCATGTCAGATCGCATGAGAATACACTCATAACCAAATTTTTTGGGCTTCATAGAATCAAACCTTCAAGTGGGCAGAAGGTAATTGCTATTATAATTCTGCATGTTAAATGATACTGGTCCTTTTCCATACGAATGACATGTCTTGTTAGAAGTTTATTCTCATATATTATGTGCTATAATACGCAACGATTGGTGGTAATTGGTCTTGCAGTTTCTTTTTTTTTTTTTTTTTGGGTGTAAACCAACCGGTATCCGAACCCACTGGGCCGACTAATCCGGGTCGGGGCTATTACACCCTCCTAGAGCTAAATTTTTATGAGCTCTTTCCTGCATTGCAGTTTCGCTTTGTGGTGATGGGAAACATGTTCTGCACAGAGTTAAGGATACATCGAAGGTTTGATTTGAAGGGTTCATCACTTGGAAGATCGGCAGACAAGATCGAAATTGATGAGAACACCACGTTGAAGGATTTGGACCTTAATTACTGCTTCTATCTGGAGCCTTCATGGCAAGATGCTTTACTAAAGTAAGTTCTATCTCCTTGGCTATATATTGTTGATCTTAACTATTGAAGTTTGTGGATTACTTCCATTATCATTTTTTTTTATTTTTCCATATGCTAGCTCTCTTTTCTTCTTCTCTGTTACAAATAATTTCATTAAGTTTCTCCGAGGTGGGTATCATATAGAAAAATGTCAGTATATTACTTACATGAGTGCGGTCTCCTAACTTAAAATCCATTTTTACAAATCGCCTATCGTCTCACTCATCTATTATATAACTAATGGTAGCAGCACCTCTTCCCTAAGAGCCTTTTTCTCTGGATTTCTCCAACAAGGACAAAGAAAAAAAAAACTTGTCTTTATTTCATACGAGGAGATGTAGATTGGAGGATTGGCAATCAACAAGCTTTAGAATTTCATCTTTATGATTCTTACCTATGACCAGTCGATATATATCTGAAGTGGCAGCTCCTATCCTTGAGATCCTCTTTTTTTCTAAATTAAAATAACATATTTTCTTCTAATCAGGAGTAAAACAAAATTAGTGCTCATTTTCATACATCAAGAACAATGACTTAGATAAACACTACCCTGCTCACCACTTGACATTACCATCCGTTTGACCCGTGCTTGGACCAGGTTGCAATTACATTTTGCTGAGAATGCTGAGAACCTCAGTGCTACTGATGCGATATCATAAGTGAACCACTTATGCAGATAATATAAAATATTATATAACTTCTCATGCTCATACTCTGTCTGAGTTTCAGTGGGCAACAATTGCCTAAATACATGTTCGAGCTGTAAGTTCTTTGAGAAAAATAATTGGAATTTATGCACCAAAACAAAGAGGCATCGTAGTCATTTATGCTATCATATTGTCATGCCTGATTATGTCTCCAATTAAATTTGCAGAATATGCGTGATAATTGTTGTTCCTAGATTTTCCTAGATGCAGATACATTATTGTTTGCTTTCTTGTATGCAGGCAGATAGAGACAGATAGCAAATTTTTGGAAACTCAGCAAATTATGGATTATAGCCTTCTGTTAGGTGTGCATTATCGAGCCCCGCAACATCTACGGTCTTCAACGTCCAATAACCAAGGTACAAGAGGTGAAGGCTTGGGAGTTCTTCCAGAGGAAGGCAGGTACCTCAGTAAACACATTATATTTCTCTTAGCCGGTGTTTCTAGCGTGTTCTGTCTCAATAAAAATGGAGAGACAGTAAATGAAGTCTGGAAAATGATAAATTATTGTAGAGAGCACACTTGGGGTACTAATTGATGTAGGCTAGTATCAGCATAGGAAGAGAAAGGTGGATGAGGGTAAATCAATATTAGCTGCATGTTGAAGTGACAGTTCCACGTGTCATATATAGCGAGTCAAGGTTTTCTACCTCCAACTAAGCTTGCCATCTTAGATCCAGGAATAATTTCTCAAACTATGATAGGTTTAGTTGTCCACTTTAACTAAGCTTGGAAGCTCAAAAAAGCGTAGACCCTTTTCACTTTTGGTTTTGTTTCTGGTATTGCTTTGCAAGTTTTAAGTACATAGTAGGATTGTGAATGTGAACATGTATGTGTATACAAGTACATTGTGTATAAACAGCAAAGGGAATTTAATGGATCATACATGTGTTCTAGGACATTAGTCCTGTTTGGCCTTGTCTATCTGCCTGCGATTTACATCTTCATAGTTTATAGAATCAAATAGGAAAATGTTCTCATGTTTCAATTGGGTTTCTGATGTCTTCCTGCAGATACCATTGAAGATGAAAACTACCCAGAGGGTCTTGTCTTGGTTCCTCATGGACGTGATAATAGTATTGTAGTGGGTCCTCACGTTAGAGGTAGCCGATTGCGAGCATCATCTGCCGGTAACAAGGAAGTGGATCTTCTTCTTCCTGGCACAGCAAAGTATGTTGTCCTTAACCATTCATAAGGATTCATGCTATAGAACATCAATTGTAGTCCATATTTAGACTTGTAATGTCAGTTTCAGCCTTCCTTTTATACTTTCACCTGTGAAGAATATGAGCATGCCTGAGAACTTTAATGTGCATTAAAATAGTTGAGTTTCTTGGTAGTAAAATTAGAATAAACCTGATTAGTCAACACAAGCAGGAATATAGATGTTCTATGTTAAGGGTAAACACATCCATTTTGCTGACATTCTGAAGAATAAAGGTCCAACAGTGTATCAGAGATCAAGATGAAATTTCTTATGCATTTGAACTGCTGTAAAATATGCTGCTCGTTTTAGTTGCTCCATTAAGTTCCCTTTTGTCATTCTTGAAATTTGTGAGCAGGCTTCAAATCCAACTCGGTGTCAACATGCCAGCAAGGGCAGAGCAGGTAGCAGGGAAAGAAGAAAAGCAGGTGTTTCATGAAGCATATGACGTAGTTCTTTACCTAGGCATAATCGATATACTGCAAGAGTACAATTTGTGTAAGAAGATAGAACACAGATACAAATCTCTTCAATATGATTCCTTGTCCATCTCTGCTGTTGATCCTACATTTTACTCCAGGAGGTTCCTAGACTTCATCAAAAAAGTGTTCCCACCTAATGTGGTGACATCTTAAAAGTCTTTTGGCTCAGTTGTATTTATGTGCACTGGGAGTTCCATGAACACTTCATTCCGGAGCACCTTCCACATCGAGTCTCTATACAAAAATATAAAGTCATCCCCCTTCTTTTTCCCGAACTATTGTAAATTTGTTCTTTCCTTTCAGTTTTTGTGAAATTGTTTACAATTGCAATATTAGAGGGCCTGTCTTGGATGATTACAAAATCAACTTTAATACCTCATTTTCCTCGCTTGGCATATGACACTTCGTGCCAGTATTCTCCACCCAGGTGAAATTGCTGTTAAATGCTTCATAATTACCATCCATATTTTGATGAACTTGGTCGAAGACGATCCTTAGCAAATTACCATCCATCCCTTAATTTTTGTACTCCAAAAATTGAAGTTGGCATGTTAGAGCATGCATTTATGAGAAATTAAAACAGATGACTAAAGGCCTACACAATTTAGTACTACTAGAGAAATGCGTCTTGCTCTTTCTACAATTTCATGATACAAGAAAACATACACTAACAGAAGCATAAACAAAATCCAAGGGCACCCAAGAAGAATAGTCTGCGTATCTGAAATTGAAGCTGGAGGACCATGCCTCTCCCTCTCCTCTCCACATATTTTTTTCTATAAAAGCAGGAGACAGAGAAACAGAAAGGTTAACAACATATCTTCCAACCAGAAAATGAACAGGAACATGTTGATGATACTTCTTCGACGCTCTAGTTCTATCCTTGCTAAGTTTTTTATATGAAAACTTCTAGCACCTGTTAATTAATGCATTCAGATTCAAGGGAATTCGATACATTTGAGAGACCAATTGATGTATTCCAACACAAAACATCCTGAACAGAACCCAGTAGGCCAAGAAATCTACTGCCCCATGTTTGGAGGTGGCGGGGGTGGACGCACCGGCACCTGTTGTCCTGGAAAACTTTGCGGTGGGATTGATGGGGGGCCACCAACCTGTGTGCCAGGAGTGAAATTTGACATTGCACTACCACCAGTTGGTGGAGGAGGAGCTGCTGGTGTTCCACCAGGAGGCATAGGCCTAGGCCCATTTGACATTGGAGGTGGAGGCGGAGGTAATGATCCATGCATTGGCGGTGGTGGAGGTCTTGCTCCTGTTGATAGCCCTTGTGGTGGAGGTGGTGGTGGAGGTGGAGCTTGTGGAGGAGGAGGCAACGACCTTGGTGGTACCCCTGGAGCTGCTGTTCCATTGGCAGCAGTAGCCTGCTGAGGCTTGTTCAGCTCGGGTGGCTTGATTTTGAAGTACAGCTGCAACTGTAATTGAGGACTGGATTAGCTAAAATGGAATTTTATGTTAAAGTCACAGCATGACTAAAACCTGATTACCCAACTGAATATATATATATAATGATTCAAATTATCAAGTATTTTTGTTTCATATTTATGTACAATAAATTAACACAAAAAATCTAAATATTATATACAATAATACGGATTAAAAATATCATAAATAATTATAATTAACATGATATAACATTTTGTTAAAATGTATACTAAAATGTAATTATATTTTGTAAAACGTAGCTAAAAATATTTGACTACATTTTCAAAAACATAATTAAAACTTTTTAGCTACATTTTTAGAAACGTAGCTAAAAACAATTAACTATATTATTGGAAAAGTAACTAATAATTGTTAACCACAAAACTTAAATGTAGCCAAAATGTATTGGTGACGTTTTCTTAAAAGGTCGTTAATAGTATTTTTCGCTACTAAAATAAAGCATAGGCAGAAATTATTAGTGACGATTAGTGAAAAATGTCGCCTATAATTTTTAGCTACAAAATTTTGGTGACGTTTTTTAGAACGAATATAAATCGTCTATTAGTGACGATTTTGAGACATATAGTGACAATTTTGAGACGTAACCAAATATTGTTTTTGTTGTAGTGTATTTATAATAAGCTTATATATGTATATATTAGACAAACATGTCATGACCCACACTTAGTGTAAGGGAGCAATTCAACCAGTTATATGTTTTCACAATATTATTTCACAATTTTCGTTTGAAATTTCCAATTAGAATGGTGTTAATTCATTTCTCAGGTCCCTACCTTAGTTAACTGCACCCGTCCACCCTGCGAATTGTCTATGATGTATCAATCAACTCCTACGCGTTATGTTTGAAAAGAAGGAAAAGGGTAGTATCCTGTATCCGCTTCAATTGTCAGCGCGAGCGCAATACCGATGGCTTATTGAGCCTTTTCCAGATGGGCGGCCACTTAACAAGTAGGTCGGGCGAGGAATTCTTCCTTTTTTTAAAGGATTAATTATAATAGAAATTTAAAATTTTATTTTATTTAAAATAATAATATAAAATTTAAAAAAGTGATATCAGAACATTTAATTTTATTTTTTGTAAAAAAAATGTGTACCTCTTATTCAATGTTAATTAACGTTTGTGTCATGTTAGTGAAACATGAATTATTAATTATTACTTACAAAATTAAAATGTAAAAATTAGAAATAAAAAATTTAAAACTAAAAAAACAAAAACCCTAAAACCCCTTGTAGATACATTAATTTTGAAAAGTAGATCCCTATTTGGATAGCAGTTCAGTCGCACGTTGCGTCAACCAATAGCTTCGATGCACGCTGCAGTACCCAACGACACCCAGAGTAACGTCATACCCCAGGTTGCAGTTGCTGCACATGGACATCTTGCTCATGTCCTAAGGTACTTTTATGTCGCTATTGTACAAATGTGTTCCGCTCAGGGCTGGTCTATTTAACAAGTACAGTTCCTTTATATTTTCTACTAAATTGTTCATTCTAAACCAAGTTGATCATTAAGTAGGGAATGACCTAATGACTACTAGAGAAGTGAGTGGTTGTATAAAAGGTCTCTCTCCCTTTTGAGAAATGAGCGATTCTGCTTCATATAGGCTCATAGAAAAAATCTTCGCGTTTGCGCATTTACCTTGTGGTCTTTTCTTTCTGGTTTTTATCATGTCTTATCATCAGCCAATCAAGACGTTGATTCACTAAAAGGCCATGGCCGAACCTTTTCTTGACAGACGTAAGAACGGACAAATATAATGAATAAAACAATTTAGTTCGAGTTACTACAGGACCAATTAACAATGTGCAGATATTTGCACCTGTTGGCACAAGAAAATCCTATAAGATCAGTTTTAGACTTTCAGTGTTTCTTTGTTTCAACTTTTAGAGGGTGAATAAGTCATTTTTTTACCGCAAAAGTTATTTTTTTAAAAATAAATTTTAAC
>JAOQMP010000004.1:33084157-33106862 GCA_027563575.1 Erythroxylum pedicellare | reverse complement strand
ACCTTATATATGCCTAAGTTTAGTGACAGTTTGTTACCTACTAACAAACTAACCAAGACATCAAATATCATAATCTTTTTTTTCTTTTGCCTTTTGTTTTATTAGATAGGACTAAGTAACTAATTGAGTAACAACTAAAGAGAGATTGGTATCAATTATAATTATAATACTGGGCGGTGGCCATGTAACTTGGTATTCAACTTGTTTGCAAATTGCAAGTAAGTCGAGAGGAATGTATATTACGGATTAGAGATTCTTGACGTGAGAAATTATTGAAAAGGGTTTGTGAGAGGCACGTAAGAGCAAATGCCAGAATCAACGGTGTAGTTGGTGATGACCCAAAGTAAAGCATATCATCATCATCAGATCATCAAATCATCAAGCTGCAAATTCTAAACTTATATTCTCTTGGATTTCGGTTGGTGTCGTAACTGTATTATTACTTTTATGGAGAGGCAGGCCGGCTAGCTTCCTTGTATTGTTCCTTACTCTACATTCATACTCTTCCTTGTTTATATCTTCAAGTATACACTTTAGTTTATCAACCGTTACTCTTAATGCTTCTCCACTTCTTTGTCTTCCAATGTACGTACATTGTGTACAATACATAATCATTTTAGTTTTATATTTTATGAGAGTTTAAATGATGGAGAGCAACTCTGCTGTTTGTGGGTATTATTGAGTTGTCATTTTAGTAGAATCTACAACTAGATTTATAATAAGTTTAAGTACGATGGAATTAATCACAACAATATTAAAGTGAAGTCACATCTAAATCCTTAACATATAGATTTTTTATTTGGATTATATATAGCCTTCTCAGTTTCTTGTTTTCAATTAGTTTTAATCCTAAAAGCAAAACAAATGATTCTAAACTTTTGCTGTGAAAGCTTAAAAATTTTACTTTTCATTTTTAAGTTGTTAATTACTAAAAATAATAAGAATACATATAAAAGGGAAAACCTTAAAAGCAACGGATAAAAGTTATTTTTTGTAATCTGAAAGCCATAAGTTTGAATCGTAGAAATAGTCTCTTTATCCCCACACTCTCGTAAAGCACCATATTCTTACAAAGTGAAGAGTCGTATATGGTGGATACGTTAACTTTTAATAAGAACAAGTAAATAATTTAAAATTAAGGGTAACAATTTCATTTTTGTTATTTCGTAAAAAAACCAGTAGTTTTCTATCTCTCTCTTTTTTCTAATTCTGCGAGAAAATTAAAGAGAAAATAAAGAGAAAAGACAAAATAAAGCTGTAACAGCTTCAAAGTTGCAGTGATGCTTTAAATGTTAGGATTTCACTTTCACAGTATCATCACATTAGGCTAGAAGTCAAGGGTACTACAGTGTCATTATGTTCTTCACTTACTCAAAAGTAATTATATCCTAAAGATTTGACGATTAGCATATAAGTTAATCTCATCACTCCTACTGTTTTAGATAAAACTAAGTCCCACCTAGTATAAATGGATTGTGATTTCAATACATAATGGTCACACCCCACTGGCATTGCATATTAAACCCACGCCAGCTATAGTCTTTCACATGAACCACGAGGAACCCTTTCTTTTGTTTTTGTAATTGCAACAAAACCGCAAACTTGGCCTTCCACTGAACGCACCTAAACATGTAATTGCATTAATTAATCATATGACTACATCCAAGAAAATACTTGCCAGCCTGCCTCGACTAAGCCTAACTAGTCTTTTTCCCACCACACATAATTTTATCCGCTACGTGCACTGCTTCTACTTGTAATCCTTTGAACCTACTTGCTTCCTGAATTGTTAATTCCCTCCTTGGAGAGTATTCTTTGTCATTCAAGTACAAGTTCAACCTACTTGCTTCCTGAATTGTTAATTCCCTCCTTGGAGAGTATTCTTTGTCATTCAAGTACAAGTTGGAACTTCCAACCAACATCTTCCTCCCTGGATAATGAATTCGTAATCTCAAGGGAGACTAATTAAAGTAACAGACATTTTCATTTTAAACGTGAACTTTTGCATTTTCGACTTAGTTACAAGGATTTGTTTCGTCATTGTCAATCGATGGACTTTTTCCAAGAGATGGAGTTATAAGGAATTTTTTTTCCGTTATCAATCAATTGACTTGCTCCAAGAGGTGAATTGACTTGTTCCAAGATATGAATTGATCAAATTAAGAACAAAATAAATAACTCAGGCTATCCATCTCCACTAAGAACAAAATTAAAAACTTAATCTATCCATATCCATTAAGAACTCGAATTTTTCCATATTTTATTAACCTTAGACATCCATTTTCTTAAAGTAAGGCACATCATTATCTTCAAGCCGTAAGAAAAGTTCCAATTTCTAATACTACATTCTCTTGAATTTCAATTGGTGATGGAACTTTATATGCACTTGCTTAGAGAGGCTGGTTGGCTATACTTTCTTTCTTTCTTTAGTAAAAGATAATAACCATGATCTTTAGGTGTAGATTAAGCAAATCATGAGTAGACTAATACCCTTCTATTGTTACTTGGATATTCTATAAGTCAATTCAACATATATTCAACAGTAATATGTGTTAGAATAATAAATAAACTGAATGCAGAAGAAATCAAAATACTTCCTACATGTCATTGATGTTTTTACTTTAAAAGTCTACGTTTTCGGATTCTTCAAAGCTCTCAATCCAAAAAAATTGATGGTGTATATTTTCAGAAGTGGAAAGGAGCTTAGGGGACCCCAAAAATCTGCAAGAAAAATATATCAATGTGCTCTCATCATGCACATTAACAGTTACCACAAAAACTTGACATTCATATCCATTAATTACATAAACATTGGACCATTTAATATGGAAAACATCTCATATTCTCCCACTTGGTCTATAAGTTTAACTTAATGTCAAATCCTAATCTGATCCAAATATAATATATGAATCATGGTGCATGATAGATCGTCTAGTTGTTGAGCATAATTTTCCATGTATTACAATGTACTATATTCTGTATCAACCCGAATGTGGTAACATTACTTAATAAATAAACCTATGTTTATTCTAGGTGTAAAATAATCAATTTTCCCAAAATTAAAAAAATGTACCATAATATGAGAAAATATTATAACAGTTTCACGAGAACAACGTTGTCCATAGAATGAGAAATATGTAATAGAACCCAATCCCATTCTAACAACATGATCCTTGAATTTTGTTGGTGGCATGCCTTTTGTTAAAAGATCAACTATCATCAAGTCAGTGCTAACATGTTCAAAGATCACTTTCTTTTTCTTAATATGTTCCCTTTTACACAAAAACTTTATGTCAATGTGTATACTCCGACTACCACTCTTGTTATTTTTAGCCAAGTAATAGCAACTAAATTGTCACAATAAATTCTTAATGTCTTAGAAATGGAATTCACAAGTCTAAGCCCATATATGAAACTCGTTAGCCATACACCATATGATGTAGCCTTAAAACAAGAAACAAACTCAACCTCCATGGTGGAAGTAGCAGTTAAAGACTGCTTTGCACACCTCTAAGATATAGCTCTATGGGCAAAAATGAAGATATAACTTGATGTTGATTTTCTTAAATAAACAAAAACAATAAAATCTAAATTTGAGTACCATATTACCTCCAGATTGTCGGTTTGTTTGTACATAAGCATGTAGTCTTTGGTCCTTTGAAGGTACCGTAGTACTTTCTTTGTAGCTCTCTAGTGATCTAATCTTGGGTCACTATGATATTTACCTAACATTATAATGACAAATGCAATTTCAGATCTTATATAAACCTGAGCATACATCAAGCTTTTGACTATAGAAGCATATGAAATGTTTTTCATTTGTTCTATTTCAAAATCAAGTTTTAGGCATTGGTCTAAATTGAAGTTATCACCTTTCATAATAGGAGCTACATTTAGTGAACAATCTTTCATCTAAAATCTCTCTAAAACTTTATTAATATATATTTCTTGAGGCAAACCCAAAATACCATGGAATCTGTCTCGATGGATCTTAATTTTAATTACATAAGACGCATCACCTGTGTCTTTTATTTCAAAATTTTTAGAGAGAAATTATTTCACGTTATTTAGCAAACCCCCATAATTGGTTGCAAGTAATATGTCATCCACATATAATACGAGAAAACAAAATTTACTCCACTAACCTTCTTTTATATACATTGATCCATGATATTTTCTTCAAAACTAAATGATGAGATAACATCATGGAATTTCAAATACCACTGGCATAATGGTTGTTTCAATCCATATATGGATCTTTTAAGCTTGCAAAACAAATGTTCACCATTACTATAGGAGAATTCTTCTGGTTGTTTCATGTAAACCTCTTCCTTTAGGTCACCATTTAAAAAAGTCATTTTTACATCCATCTGATGCAATTTCACGTCAAAATAAGCAACCAATGCTAAAATTATACAAAATGAATCCTTTGTAGACATAGGAGAAAATATATATGTGTAATTGATTCCTTCTTTTTTAATGAATCATTTAGCAACAAGTCTTGCATTGTATCTCTCAATGTTGCCTAATATGTTTCTTTGTTTTAAATACCCATTTGCAGCCTATGGGTTTTGTTCCTTTAGGCAAATCAATAATATGCCAAAACATCATTATTTTTTGTGGAATTCATTTCTTCCTTCATGGCATTATACCATAAGTTTGATTCTTTACAACTTATGACTTGTGAAAAGGTTTCAGAATCATTCTTGGCTCATATATTGTAGTCAGATTCTTGTAAATACACAACATAATCACTAGTAACAATTGATTTCCTTATTATAGTAGATCTCCTTAATGTTGCACCAACATCCTCCCATGAAGTCTGTTATTCAACTGATTGTTGAATACTTTTAGGTAATTCCTAAATAACTGGATCTATTGAATTATCAACAAGTTGTGAAATTTTTTTATTGTCATTTATGTTCACCATAGGCTGTTGAATTTCAACAATTAGCTATACAATATCTATTTGAACCTGAGGAGCATTATGAATGACAATCACCTTATTGTTTGATGCAAAAGGCTAAGTTTCCAAATGATAATAATCAAAAACTATATCTTGAAATTGATCCCTCATATTAATCAAGTCATTCTCAAGATATTTTTTATTTTTTAATTCCACAATTCTAGTGTGATGTGATGGATAATAAAACCTATATCCTTTAGACCTTTTGGCATATCTAATAAAATACCCATTTATGGTCCTTAGGTCCAAATTTTTTTCTTTTGGACTATAAATTCTTATTTTATGTGGAAATCCACGTATGTGTATTTGTCACAAACTCAATTTCCAACCTTTAAATAACTCAAATTGTGTCCTTAGAACTACCTTGTTTGGTACCCACCTAATTTGATATATATACTGTTGTCTTAAGAACTTCAGTCCACAAAGACTTAGGAAGTTTGGAGCTACTCAACATGCTCCGTACCATGTCTAATAATGTTTAGTTTCTTCTTGCTGCCACACCATTCTGATCCGAAAATCCAGGCATAGTGTATTAGGCTACTATCTAATTTTCTTGAGAATACCTTACAAACAGACCAGCTGCTTATCCATCTTCAGTATATCTACTATGATGTTTCTCACCTCTATTAAACTTCACAGTCTTAATTTGCTTACTGCATTGTTTCTCTACTTCAGCTTTGAATATTTTGAAAGCATCTAGTGCTTCATTCTTCTTTTGAAGCAAGTAGAGATACATATATTGTGAGTAATCATCTATAAATGAGATGGAAGTATTTTTTGACCATACAAGTCCATATCTAGACTACAAATATCCATATATATGATCTCTAATATGTTTGAACTTATCTTAGCACCTTTCTCTGATTTGTTGATCTGCTTTTCATTTATGTAGTCCATACAAGCTTCAAAATTAGTAAAATCTAAAGTACTTTGTCATTCACCAATATTTTAATCCTTTTTATGAAGATATGTCCTAATCTTCGATGCCACAATATGGAAGAATTTTTATTCGTAACATAAAATTTTGTTCCAGAATGAACATGTGCTATTGATAAGTGTAAATTGCATCATATTTTAAGGCTTGTTTTGATATGTATTTAATTGTTAATTCAATCATTTAGTATGTGTTTATGTTAAAATTGTGTTAGTTTGTTAATTATTATTGTTTAAGTGTTTTTACGGGTTAACACAAGTCTTTGAGCTTAAATATTTTGTTTTTAAGGTACCTTAATATGTTTGTTAGTGTTTCAGGGTCAACATCGAAGAATGGAAAAGTTTCGAAGACATTAAGGCCGAAACAAATAGATTATGCCACGATCATGACAAAAGCACTAGAGTTGGTTAACGATCATAGCCCATCGTGACAGAAGCCCAAAATATGGCCCAAAATCATGGCCTGCATGCCACGATAGTGACAAAAAGCTCAGATGTGGCCCATGATCGTGATCTGTATTGGGTAGACACGTAGACACTTAAAAACATCAAGTTTCGAGGAATTTTTTAGACCTTTTGGATCTAGGACTGCTCAGAACACAAAGAATATTTAAACAAGGCAAAGAGGCAAAGAGGAGCTTTTGCATCAACCACTTTTAGAGAAACTCGAGAGAGAATTATCTAAAGATAAAGAAAGAGAAGAATGAAGAGGGAAGAGGAGAAGAAGTCGACTCGATGTACTTCCCAGATAAGGAGTTTCCCGATGTTGCTACCTCCCGTCGTCCATTCAATTTCTATTTCCCACTATTTTCAATTTTATTATTGTATAGAATTGGAATAACAGTCGATGATAGGATTTATGAATATTGATGATGTTCTAAACTCTCCTTTTTGGTTTTATATTTGATTTAATGAAATCTAATGGTTTATGTGTTGTTTGGTTTTATTGTGATTTAATTCTGGACGTGCATAATACGATAATAAACTTAGAGGATGAATCGAATGAAAAATAATTAAATTGAGCTAATGAGAGTTAGGTGATTTAATAGGACAAGAATTAAATCAAACCGATAAATTGTGCGAAGAGAGATCTTGCATAAGTTTCTGATAGTTTATTAGACAACTTCAGATCTAATTAAGGTTTTGGATAGGTTGTTAATTGAGAAATTATAACTTCCATAATCTAATTAGGGTTTATAATTTAAGGTTAATGGTTATAACTTGAGAGAGAGTAATCACCCTTAGGATCGTCTAGAGCCAACAATCTGGTAATTCATAATCAATTAAGTTAGCGTTAAGGATAAGTAAAATTCCCTTTCTCTCAATTGATAATTTCTTTAGGTTGATTCTTGAGTGTGTGTTCCAACTACTAAATTATTAATATTTTCATGATTGATTCTTGAATTGATTTGCGTGATTGAATTGAATTCTCGTTTTAGTTTCGTTACATTTTCAATTTCTGTGATTTGTTCTAGCCTTAGATTTTAGGATTAGATTATCCCTCCTCGTGGGATAGACACCTTTGGTACTACACAATGAACTATGCATTTACAGATTATTGACGTTAATTAATTAAAACATACATACATCAAAGAATCAGATTAAATTTTTGGCATCGTTGTCGGGAGGCAATTAGTTCAATTCTTTAATTTAAGGCGTTTAGTTAGTTTTTATTTTCTATTCTTTCTTTCTTTCTTTCTTTTCTGAAATCGTGCTCTTGCATGAACACAGGAGTCACGAGAAGTTCAAGTCACGCAGCTAAAACTTTAGATTTTGACATCACTCGATTAAAACAGTTTATTAGGAAAGCTCAGCGCGAAGAAGAAGAAGAAATCGCAAAAGCAACAATGGTTAAGGAATTTCAGCAAGATTTGGACCACAGAGCGAACTAAGGACATCAACAATGGACCCTTATGGACTTCATGAGACTAGGATTCAATGAGGCTAACTAAGAAGTAGCTAGGCCACCCGTATAAGCAGCATCTTTTGAAATTAAACCAACCCTCCTAAATATGCTTCAACAGAACATACAGTTCTATAGACTAACAAATGAAGGTCCTAACACACATATAATGAACTTCTTTGAAATCTGTGATACCTTTCGGTACCATCAGATGTCGGAAGATGTGGTCAGAATTAGGCTCTTTCCTTTTACCCTTAGAGATAGAGCAAATGCTTAGTATCATTCCCTCAACCCAGCCAATGTCACAGCTTGGGATCAGTTAGTTCATGCCTTTTTAGATAAGTATTTTCCCTTTACTAAGACCACGAAGATTATCAGGGAAATTACTAGCTTCTAGTAAAGTAACGGGGAATTGATTTATGAAGCATAGGAAAGATACAAGGATTTGTAACAGAAATGCCCACACCATAACTTACCCAAGGAATTCTTGTTGCAGACATTCTATAATGGAGTAACCCCACATACGAGAGGCACCATTGATGCAACTTTAGGAGGATCACTGATGAGAAAGACAGTAGATGACGCGAAAGAGCTAATAAAGGAGATGGCAAGTAATATCTATCTATGGACCAATGAGCAGAGTAAACAAACCACTACTTTCTGAGAATAAAAAGGAATTGTGTGGCTGTCGATCAAATGATGGAGATGTAAGCTAAAATTGACAACTTGACTTGACAACTTAATAACATGAAAGCTTTATCCTTATCTTTGGTAAAATCCATGCAACTTAAGTGTGAACTCTGTGGATAAATGGACCATGTTACGGTGGACTGTTTCTTGATGAAGGAAAGCAATCTAGAGTAAGTGAATTATATGGGAGCTCAATATGGACGAGGAGGGGGAAACAATCCCTACTCCAATACTTATAACCCTGGGTGGAAGAATCACCCTAACTTCTCTTGGACGAACAATGTTGAAGGACAGTTCAGACCTTAAGGATAACCAAGCTTCTGATAAGACAAACCGAGCTCAATGAAATCCAAGTTGGATAGGATTTTAGATAAAATTGGAGGCATGGAAGATGCATATAGGAGGTTTGAAAGCAAATTAGAGCAAGTCACTAAGAACCACGCCTCTTCAATACACAATCTGGAGGTCTAAGTAGGTCAATTTTCACTTAGAATGTAGGAACCCTTCCAAACAATACCGAGTCCAACTTAAAGGAACGGATCATGGCCATTACTCAGACCTAAGAAAAGAAACTCCAACGTGCGAAGGAAGATGGAGTAAAGGGAGAAGGACAAATAATTGTGGAATTCCTTCCAAGTGAGCTCATAATTGAGCCAATCGAGGAACCTCGACCTGAATTTTTGTACCCTATTCTAGCTTAGCAGAAGTCAATTTCAAGTAGGGCGACAAGAAATTGTAAGGAGGTTGAATTAAACAAGGTTGAAGGCATAATGGAACATCTACAAACAAAGAAGAAGGTTAAGGAGTATATAACGGAAGAAAACCATGGCATAGTACAGTAGAAAAAGAACCCAAGGGATTTTTACATTCCTTGCAGTATCAATGGAGTCAACATAGATAGGGCATTCACAGATTTAGGAGCGAGTATCAATATGATGCCCTATACATTCAGTCAAAAATTAGGGTTAGGAGAGTTAGAACCCACAAAGATGTTAGTGAAGACGGCGAACAGAATAGTTCATCGACCGAAGGGGATTATTAAGAATGTCCAAATGCAGAACAATACATTTACCTTTCCCATAGACTTCTATATATATTGGATATTAGAGAAGAAGTGGAAATCCTATGGTGTTTGGACAACCATTCTTAGCCATTGCTCGCTTAATAATTGACGTTCATGGGAGTGAACTAACTCTGAGGGTCAACAAGCATCAAATAACCTTCAAAGTGTCAAAGAAAGACAATATTTCTCCCTTACCTCCAACTAATATCAAGGGAACCAAACCTCGATGATAATGGAAAGATATTGAGGATCCTGGGAATGCATTTAGAAAGAAACGATTGAGAAGAAGAAGGCGAAGGAAGGAGAATCAGAGGGATAGTGGTATCTAGGGTATGGTAGCTCATGTGCAAATTGTAAGATCGATAACTATGCTACCATTGCGCGATTCATTCAAACCACCTTGAGCACAAGAAGAGCATCGAGCTACTGACGTTAAAAGAAGCATTGTATGGGAGGCAACCTATGGATTGTTAATTTGATGTTATTTCCTTTGATTTTTTTAGATAGATTGAATTTCGTAGTTAGGTTGTTTCGTTCCAATAAAATCAGGAAAGCAGAGGACTTCGACATGAATTTCATGATCGAGGAAGTACGTAAAAGAGAGGTGAAAGAGCCATAAAGAGTTAAGAAGTGATTTAGGGAAAGTGTAAAAAAAGAAGATAAAATTACAAATTGGTGGAAAAATTGCAGGCCATAAGGGTAAAAAGGGGACATGCAAATTTTAGTTTCATTTTTTACCATTTTACCCTCCATTCACGTATATATTCATTTCTCACTTCACTTTTTCACTCACTTTCATTTTAACTTTATCTCTCTAAGTTTAGAACCTCTAAACACTCTTACTTCTCTCTAACTAAATTTTAACCTCCACTTTATTCCAACTCCACTCACTTGCAATCCAATATGCCACGAATTAAGCAATCAACAATACACGATCAATCATCAGGGTCAAATCAAGTCTCGGGACGAGGGAGAAGGAACAAGGCAACTAATTATAAAGCATCTTTCCCAATCTTCTCAGACGAAGAAGGTACCCACTTCCATTCTCTTCGCAATAAGCAAATTATGAATCGAAAGTATTTTCATTTTGAGACTTTAGATAGACTAAAATTGCGAGACAAGGTTGAAAATTTAGCAGAGAGAATTCACTAGGAGAGTTTATTCAATTTCAATACCCAGTTTACGAAGAAATTACCTTAGAATTCTTTACATCCCTTTAGTATGAATAAAATAAACCTAGGGAATTATGGTTTAGGTTGCAGGGATAACCTTATGAGCTTAATTATGAGACTTTGTATGAAACTTGTGGTTTCCCCAAATCGTCCGTAGTGGATCAGTATAATGATTTCTGTGTCACCCCTATTAGACTGAACTAACTAGGTTCAAGTGTTTCGATGCTAAAAATGCACACAACAACATCATCAGGAGCCACAAACACTTGTTACTGCATAAATTCACGTGTCAAACTATTTTTGACGAAACAAAAACCAACAAGTGTTCGACGAAGGAACTTTTTATGTTGTGGTGTACAGATTTTAACATCCCAGTTTGCACAACCACCCACATCTTTAACGTAATTATTGCTACTCAACGTAAGAGGAGCAATAGCTTAGGAATGGGTTACTTGGTTTCAGCCATAGCTGATTACTATAGAGTTAAGTACAACGGGCACATAGTTTACTGTCTTGAATTTATGAACCATCATCATCTGTGGAGAGCTGAAATTCTGAAGTCCCATAATATGGAATTTTAGGATATTAATGCCAAGAAACACGTCAAGATTAGGACTAGTCAAGCAAGCTCAAATGCTCAGCAACAACAAAAAGAGAATGCAGTCAGTGAGGAACCCAATAAGGAAAAAGATATCGATAAACCGAGATGGAAGAGATTGCTTGATACAATCTCTACGAACACCAACGTAATTATAAATACACTTGCGGAGAACTCTAGAAGAATGAAGGAGATGGCCCAAACACAACGACGTTAGAGCGGGGATTACATCGTATCCATCATTACTTTGAGGCTCAAGGTGTCCAACTGCCAGCTCCAACACCATCCTTGCATCCATCACCATGAGGCTTTGTTCTAGCCTTTTCTTTTTAAATTTAGTCATTATTTACTTTTTATTTTATTTTAATTTATGTTTCTTCTTTCCATGCGTATTTGTTTGCCTCCTTCTCACATTGAAGACAGTGTGTTATTCAAGTGTGGGGAGGGTTATGTGTTTTGCTTTAAATGTGAATTTTGCATATATTTATGATAGATGGTTAGTTTTTGTGTATTGTTTGAATGTGGCAATGGCTTAGATGGATTGAAATTGATTTAATTTTGAGCATAGTCTATTAGGTTATAAAGAGTCATTAGCTCGCAAAATTAGTGAATTAGATTCTTTAGCTAAATATGCAAGTTAATTAGGATTTAGTGTGAGTTTGTCACCCTTTAAATTGTCACACTCATTCATAATTTTAGGTTTTTCAACTTTAGTAGCTTTGCTAGTAATTTTTCATGAAAACGAGTAGTTTAAGCAACAAGGTAGGCAATAAATAAAATAAATAAAAAATGTGTTGATTAATTTTATAAATAACTATTCCACTAGCCTTTGGGTTATGAATAGAATAAGTAACCAGTTGAGAATGTGATGTAGTTGAGTAACCGAATCGACATGCATCACAAATATGTGACTCTACGTTAAAAGGCTATAATAACATTTCAACCAAGCAACTTAATAAAAAATGACTTAGTCGAGTAACCGGATCTATATTCATCACTAATGTTTGCCTCCGAGTAAAAGACTAGGTCCATGTTCAATAAAAATATAATAATAATAATAAATGTTTTCTAGTAAAACCTATCAAACTTGTAAATAGCTTGACTTTTCATGAACACGTACTTAGGAGCAATTACAAAGTTTCAATGACCAAAGAATTATTAATGTTTGTATACAATTGAAAAAAGTGTGTAACTTGACAATTGAGTTTTGATTAATATGTATGTTTAGTCCAGAGCCCCTAAATGCGGATTTTACATGTTAATAATTTGAAATAACTTGAATGATTGTTTAAGTTAAATTTATTTCATGAAGTTGAAGTCATTGTCTCATTAATACATTATCTACTTTGTGATTTCGTATGTTTGTTGTTTTGTTTGCTTAAGGACAAGCAAACGTTTAAGTGTGGAGATGTTGATAAGTATAAATTGCATCATGTTTTAGGGCTTGTTTTGATATAAATTTTAATTGTTAATTTAATCGTTTAATATGTGTTTAGGTTAGAATTGTGTTAGTTTGTTAATTATTGATGTTTAACTATTTTTATGGGTTAGTAAAAGTCTTTGAGCTTAAATATTTTGTTTTTAAGATACCTTGATGTGTTTATTAGTGTTTTAGGGTCAACATCGAAGAACGGAGAAGTTTCAGAGACATTCAAGCTGAAACAATAACCTACAATTGTGGAAAAACATACCATGATTGTGATAGAAGCACTAGAGTTGTCCCACGATCGTGGCCCATATGCCATAATTGTGACAAAAGCCCAAAACATGACCCACGATCATGGCCTGCATGCCACGATTATGACAGAAAGCTCAGATATGGCCCACAATTGTGGCCTACGTTGGACAGATATTCAGACACTAAAAAACGTCAAGTTTTGAGGGATTTTTTGGACCTTTCAAATCACAAAAAAGTCTTAGGTTTGCTCAAAACACAAAAGATATTTAAAGAACAAGACAAAGAGGTAGCGAGGAGCTTTTGCATCAGCCACTTTTAGAGAAACCCTAGAGAGAATTATCGAGAGATAGAAAAGAAGAAGAAGGAAGAAAGAAGAGGAGAAGAAGTTGACTCGATGTACTTATCCAATCAAGAGTTTCCTAAAATTGCTACATCCCGTTGTCCGTTCAATTCGTATTTCATGTTATTTTCAGTTTTATTATTGTATATAATTGGAATAACAGTCGATGATAAGATTTTTGAATGTTGATGATGTAACATCTCGTTACCCATGTTAAGGCTAAAATAGTAAATATGAGAGATTAGAAAATGCAATTCATGCTTATGCATAATATGACATGCACATACACGGGAATATTGGTTTATGCACATTAAAATAATTGTTACATGCATTCATTGACATATTCCAGGTATAATTGTTTCTAAATGCGATTTTATTGAGAATTGTGATTTTTTAATGTTGAAAACTAACTTAGAAAATGTATTTAGTGATTCAGAATTTTTGGTTAATTTAGGAAAAATTTTGAAAATTTGTGGTAATTTTTTGACTAGGAAACCCAAACCTTCCAACCTTCAAGATGATGATCATCGGTTGTGTGTGAAGCTAGGGTTGAGCGAGATTTTAAATATTTTGGAGTTAAATCAAGTAATTAGCTTGTTAATCTTCATGGGTATTGTTAAATGAAACCAGAATGATGAGAAATGTAAGATTGATGACTTGATTATGTGAGTTTGTATGCGTGTGTCGTGGATGATGAAAAGCCTATGTACATGTCTTGTTCTTGTATATGTATGTTGGGTAATAATTCATAAACTGTTATAGAGATGATTTTGAGGTAGAATGATCTTCATAAAGAGGTTAGAATGAGTACAGAAAAAATCAATGATGAATAGGTAAATGTATATGCTCTATTTTTGGTTAATGATCAAATATATATGTCATAAATTGTTTGTGAATGATATTTAATTGAAATGGAGTTAAGAATGAAGATTAAATGAAGTAGAAAGGGTGATTTTTGTATAATATGTGATAGGTGTAGGATGTTGGTTGTTGTAAAATCTGGAAAATTGAAAGATGAGTCTTGTTTGCTACTTTTTGTGAAAGTTTGCCACGACCAACTCCTAGCTTCGCTGCTACCAACTTGCAGGATTTTTTATGAGGATTTCCTGTCGGGAAAAGTTTTCCTCAACCAACTTGCAGGGTTTTTATGAGGATTTCCTCTCGGGAATAGTTCGCCGCGGCCAATTTTCCTGCACAGCTTGAACATGCTTTGGTATGTTAGGCATAACTTGTTCTGTGGTTATCCAAATGGAATGATTTTTAATTTAGATTAAACTAGAGACATAGGAATACAATTTTCTGGAGAAAAAAAATCTAATTTTAATTCAATCTCTAATAATTTCAATTTCTTGATGAAAGTTGAGTACAGGGCATTGTTCTAATATAAGAATAATCTGAAAATGTTTGGGGTATAACTTTCAGATTACTGAACCTAATTGAATGATCTTAGTGTTATTAGAAACTTAAGAGATAGGAGAACAAGTTTATAGAAGAAAGTATTGCCAAATTACTTCTTCATTGTCTAAATGATCAACAACAGTAGACCCGAAAGTCAGGTTTTGGAAAAATTTGAAATGATTCATTAGGTTATGAAATTAGATTCAAAGTGTTTATTTGAGGTATAAACCCTACATATAAATGATACTTAAGTGAGTTTTAATATTGGATTGATTTTTTGACGAGAATAATGGAAAGATACCTAGGATTGTCATGTGCATGCATTGTGCATATTTTATATACATAAATGTGTATCAAGGAATATTTATGAAATTGTGCAAAATTGTGATATGTGTATGTATTGTATATTATAGAGGAGCATTTGGAACATCAACATCTAAACATTGCGGAACTTCGAGGCAATAGCTTCTAGAGCAATCAATGAGTAACCTAGACGATTTCACTCAATTAATTATTTGTGATAGATTATATTTTGAATTAGCTTATGAATGTGATTTGATTGTGTTGATTCCGAACAATGAAGGTCCATGACTTCTAATGCTTGAATGTGACATTGAAGTGTTATCTGTATGTGAATGTGAAGAAATAAGTGATTTCTTAACTGATTGTTGAATGTCAGACTAAGGTCCGAAGATAAATATATTCTGAATGTGAATGTGGAAGCATGTGATGTATTGAGAATATGTTAATGTGAAGCATTCCAATACATGAATGCATGAAAGATAAGGCAGTTATGACCGAAGTCGCCAGTATAAAGAGCTTAAAGTTCAGACCATGATAAGAGCCTCTGGCTCAGTTGTGAATGTACACGGTATCCACTAAGGGATATGGGACATTATCTGATACAGCTCGGTATCCACAAGGGATATAGGCTAGTAAAAAGGCACTTGGTCATAACGATAATAATAAAGGAAAGTGAGTCTCACGAACATTGCATATACATATTAATAAGTATGTTTGACTGATTAAATTGTATTGTTTCCTTATTCCAAATGAGAATGTGATATGTGATACTTTATGTATATGTAAAGATGTGAATTATCTGTTACGTGTATTGATATGATGTATGAATTGAGTGGACCATCAATGATAGTTACCTCATTGAGTTCACAAAATTGACCAAAATTGTACGTTGATTTTTTAAGACCGAGAGAGGACATTAGCTACTAAGAGATGCAACAAGAAGTATATTCTTGTACTCTGGGGAGAAGATATGGCTCAAAGGTCAGTCAGCTGGGACTGAAGGATTAGTTAGACATTTTGTGTATTTTCTCTTACATGTAGCATATTTTGTATTAGGATATAATGATGTACATGTATGGACATTTGAAAGATACAGTGTATTTACATTCAGATTTATGGAATGAAATGAGAAAATTTGGGTTTTAAATTATGGTTTTTTTCATTATAATGTCTTATAAGAAAATAAAGAATGATGATGCCATGTTAAGTGAATGTTATGATCAAACGTAATGCACCATTATCATAGGTTATGTAATGGAATGCCCTCAGGTGTTCCGATATGTACTTACAGAAGTGGGGGTGTTACATTTTGGTATCAAAGCATGGTTTGGCATCTATAGGGACATATAGGAATGTTAAGCATGAAATATCGTGAGAAATGCAAATAATGATTGAAGATATTGTTTATTATAGGTCATCCACCATAGGTGATCAAGTGGGGCAATCAGCTAACCTAGGATCTGTTGGAACCAGTAAAGAGTCTTCGGTACCTTGACCAGAGGAGATGTCTCCTAGAGTTTCTGAGAGAAGGAAGAGGAGGTATTATAGGCTGCGAAAGTAGGGGGTTGTGAACTTCTATGAAAGCACAGACCTAGCAGAGGCCGAGGGATGGCTAGAAAGGATGGTGAGAGTTTTCGATCAGATGGACAGCGAGCCAGACTAGAAGTTCGACTATGGATTGGCCTTACTGCAAGGCCCAGCTTACCAGTGGTGGAAGACTGTCCCAGGCAATACCACCAGGACTTGCAACCTGAAGTGGGAAGACTTTTTGAGGATCTTCAAGGAGAACTACATGCCCAAGATCTACTTGAACAGGAAGATGAAAGAATTCCTAGATCTGAAGCAAAGTAGGATGTTAGTGGCAGAGTATGAGATCAGGTTCAATGAGTTAATGGGATATGCTACTGCTTTGATTCCTACCAAAGAAGATAAGTTTAGGAGATTCGAAGATAGGCTACACAGGGAAATTATAACAAGGTTAGCAATTTCAAACCTGAGTAGTTTCATTAAGTTGAGAGCTACTTCGATCAGAATTGAGCAGCTACTAAGAGAGGGACAAGCAGAGTCTGGGCAAGGGTCTAGATTGAATAGGTCCAGTGAGATTCAGAGTGGTTCTGGTAAAAGATTCATTAAGTGTCAGAACCAAGCTTTCAGACCACCGGCTGGATCAAGACAGTCAGGATTCAGACAAAGGGGTGGATTTGTACAGTCTGGTAGTGTAAGAGGTACAGTGTAGAGTCAATTACCCCCTTGTGAGCATTGTGCGAAGAAACACGGTAGAGAGTGATGGTCATTATCAAGACCTTGTTTTCGATGTGGCTCTCTAGAGCATAGAATCAGAGATTATCCTGTTGTTAATGGAGCTCAGTCTGGCATGAGAGGGGGATTTGTAAGTGAAGCTACGATCCAGCAAACTTGAGCTAGTGGGTCCTAACAGAGAAGCTTTGGTAGAGGCAGAGCAAGCTTTGGGAGTCCTTCTATCAGGACTGAGATGCGATGCAATCGACCGCAGTCCCGAGCTCGAGTCTATGCCCTGACTAAACAGGAAGCTTAAAACTTTCCTGATGTCGTTGTAGGTGCACTACTTATTTATGATCATGAAGCATTTGCATTGCTAAATTCAGGATTTACGCATTCCTTTATCGCACCGCATCTGAAATCTAGGCTGCATTGTGATAGAGAGTTAATTATAGTATGGATTAGAGGTGATTACACCAATAGGTAGTGTGAAAGTTATAGGAGAGGTCTGGAAGAGATGCTTGATTTGAATTGATCAAGCAGAATTGAAGGCAGACTTGATTATACTACAGCTAAGAGAGATAGATATTATCCTAGGCATAGATTGGCTCACTGCTCATAGGGCTATTATGAACTGCTATACCAAGGAGGTAGTACTAGAATCTCCTAGTCAGTCGAGAGCAATTTTCAGAGAAATTAGTCAAGCAGTGCCAGCTAGGTTGATATCATTTATAAGTGCATTAAGGATGATGCAAGGTAGATGTGAGGCCTATCTGGCCCAGGTCATCGATACTCGAGCTGAGCAAAATGTACAGGACATTCTCGTGGTTAGGAAATTCTTAGATGTGTTTCCCTTCGAGTTATCTGGTTTACCTCCAGATCGGGAGACGGAGTTTACAATTGATTTATTTCCGGGTGTAGCTCCTATATCTATTCCTCCATATAAGATGGCCCCTAAGGAATTAAAGGAGTTGAAGGCTCATATACAAGAGTTATTGGAAAAGGGTTTTATTAGACCTAGTATTTCTCCTTGGGGAGCTCCAGTTTTATTTGTAAAGAACATGGAACTTTGAGGTTATGTATCGATTATAGGCAACTGAATCAAGTGACAGTGAAGAACAAGTACCCATTGTCTAGAATTGATGATTTACTTAATCAGTTATAGGGAGCTTAGGTATTCACTAAGTTGGATTTGAGATTGGGGTATTATCAGTTGAGGATAGCAGAGGCTGATGTACCTAAAAGTGCATTCAAGAGCAAGTATGGGCACTTCAAGTTTTTAGTAATGCCGTTGGAGTTAACTAATGCCCCGACAGCATTTATGGCCTTGATTAATAAGGTGTTTCAACCCTACCTACATTACTTTGTGATAGTGTTTATCAATGATATCTTGGTGTATTCAAAGAATAGAGAAGAATATGCCAGACATTTGAGAGTAATATTGTAGATTATGAGAGAGAAACAACTATATGCTAAATTCAGTAAGGGTGAATTTTAGCTGAATCAAGTAGTATTTCTAGGACATATAGTGACTGGAGAAGGCATACGAGTGGATCCAAGGAAGATAGAGGTAGTGATGAATTGGGAAGCTCTGAGGAATGTGTCTAAAATATGAAGCTTCCTAGGTTTAGCCTAATATTACTGGAGGTTTGTCGAGGGGTTTTCTTTGATCTAAGCCCCTCTGACAAAACTTCTGAGGAAGAATGTAGTATTCAAATGGAATGAGGAATGTCAGAAAAGCTTTGAGGAGCTGAAACATCGGTTGACTACTACACCGGTGTTAACTATTCCATCGGGCATCGGAGGATATGTGGTATATAATGATGCTTATCATCAAGGATTGGGATGTGTGTTGATGCAATACGACAAGATGATCGCCTATGCGTCAAGACAATTAAGGTCTCACAAGATTAACTATTCGGTACATGATTTAGAGCTTGCTGCAGTTGTCTTTGCTCTAAAGATATGGAGATACTAACTATATGAAGAGACATTCTGGAATTATATAAATCATAAGAGTTTGAAGTATCTATTGAGTCAGAAGGAGTTGAATATGAGACAAAGAAGATGGATTGAGTTATTGAAGGATTATGAACACACGATTGAGCACCACCTACGGAAAGCTAATGTGGTGGCTGATGCTTTGAGCAGAAAGTCTAATACTAGTGCAGCTCAGATTCAATTATCGAGATTACCAAATTTAACTTATTTGGGAGCTCTGAATATGGAGTTGAATCTAGAGCAAGATGAGGCATTGATTGCTACACTAAAGTTGAGACCAATGTTACATGATAGAATTAGAAGAGTATAGAATAAAAATCCTGATATGGTGAAACTGAGTGAGAAAGCTAGGATGAATCTGGATTCCAAGTTTAAGTTGAGGGATAAGACATTGTAGTTGAAACGGAGGTTATGTGCGCCTAATATAGATGATATGAGGAAAGAAATTCTAGAGGAAGCTCATATGGTCGCCTATACTGTACATCCCGGTACCACCAAGATGTATAACACACTAAAGCAGCATTTCTGGTGGCCCGAAATGAAGAAGTAAATGGCAGAGCATGTTTCTAAGTGTATAACATGCTAGCAGGTTAAGGCTAAGCATCAGGCTCTAGTATAGAAGCTACATTCGTTGCCTATTCCAGAGTGGAAATGGGAACAAATTACCATAGACTTCATTATGGGACTGCTTAAGACTCCAAGGCAGAACGATACTATATGAGTTGTAGTGGACCGATTGACTAAGTCGGCCTATTTCTTGCCAGTGAGAGAGAATAACCCACTAGATCAATCGATCCGGAGATATATGAATGAGGTGGTTAGATTGTATGGGGTTCCATTGTCTATTGCATCGAATAGGGATCCCATATTTACTTCGAGATTCTGGAAGAGCTTGCAGTCTGCTATGGTTACTAAGTTGAACTTCAATACTACATTTCATCCTCAAATAGATGGACAAAGTGAGAGGATAATAAAGACTGTTGAGGATATGCTCAGAGCTTGTGTATTGGAGTTTCAAGGAGCTTGGGATCAATACATAGCTTTGATTGAGTTTGTTTATAACAACCATTATCACAGTAGTATCGGAATGGCGCCATACGAGGCACTGTGTGACATAAAATATCAATCGTCACTATATTGGGATGAAGAGGGCTTGAGAATGGTTGAAGGACCGAAATTGATAGAAGACACAATGGATAAGGTGAAACTGAATTAAAGCTGCTCAAGACAGACAGAAGAGTTATGTGGATCAACATCGACAGGATATGGAATACAGTGTAGGAGACAGAGTATTTCTCAGAGTGTCACCTTGGAGAAAAGTATTGAGATTCGGTAAAAAGGGCAAGTTGAGCCCTAGGTACATTGATCCTTATGAGATCATTGAGAGGATAGGACCTTTGGCATATAAGTTAGCTTTACCGAATGAAATGTGTCAATTATATAATGTGTTTCATATGAGTATGCTCCGAAGATATCGATCGAATCTGACACATGTGAAACTGGCTCAAAAGATTAAGGTTACTATTAACTTACGCTATGTTGAGGAGCTAATCAAGATAGTGGGATTTCAAATTAAGTAGTTGAGGAACTGAGTCATTCCATTGGTGAAAGTCATTCCATTGGTGAAAGTCTTTTGGAGGAATCACTCAACTAAGGAAGCGACTTGGGAAATGGAGGTGCATGTGAGGAAGCAATATCCCCACCTATTCGAACAACCAAGTAAGAATTTCAAGGACAAAATTTCTTTTAAGGAGGAGAGAATTGTAACATCCCATTACCCACGTTAAAGATAAAATAGTAAATATGAGAGATTAGAAATTAAAATTCATGCTCATACTTAATATGACATGCACAAACACGTGAATATTGGTTTATGAACATTAAAATAATTGTACGTGCATTCATTGACATATTTCGTGTATAATTGTTTATAAATGTGATTTTATTGAGAATTGTAGTTTTTTTATGTTGAAAACTGAATTGGAGAGTGTATTTAGTGATTTAGAATTTTTGTTAAATTTAGGAAATTTTCTGAAAATTTGGGGTAATTTTTGGACTAGGAAAAATACCGAGTGGCAAGACAATTGATAAATGATAGTAGAATTTATTATCCAATGGCAATGGAAATTTTGATAAAGGACTTTAGGATTTATTAACAATTGTCATTAAAAATAGGGAGACAATTGGATAAGAAATTGGAGACAAATAAATTAGTTATTAATAAGGGTCCAAATGGGACCATAGGGAGGTGATAAGTGGCAGTGACAAGTGTCACTACCACTCACCATTCCTCTCTCTCTCACGTTGTTCCTCTTTGTAAGACACTCAAATGATTTTCATTTTACTCTTTTCTTCTCTTCTACACGACTTTCTCCATTGTCTTCAAGCTTCTTCATCTTCTTTATTTCATTTGTTGACAACCTCCACCCAAATTGAACCTAACTCCCTCATCTTTCACTTGCTACTCCCACCATGTCACCTTCTTCATTTCCATAAGAAAACCCAAACCTTCCAACCTTCAAGATGATGATCATCGGTTGTGTGTGAAGCTAGGGTTGAGCGAGATTTTAAAGATTTTGGAGCTAAATCAAGTAAGTAGCTTGTTAATCTTCATGGGTATTGTTAAATGAAACTAGAATGATGAGAAATGTAAGATTGATAACTTGATTATGTGAGTTTTTATGTGTGTGTCTTGGATTATGAAAAGCCTATGTAAATGTTTTGTTTTTGTATATGTATGATGAGTAATAATTCACATATTGTTATAGATATGTTTTGAGGTAGAATGATCTTCATAAAGGGGTTAGAATCAGTGCAGAACAATCAATGATGAATGGGTAAATGTATATGCTCTGTTTTTAGTAAAGATCAAATATATATATCATGAATTGTTTCCCCACGGCCAACTTGTAGGATTTCACAAGGAATTTCCTCTCGGGAAAAGTTTGCCGCCACCTACTCCTGGCTTTGTCGCGGGCAACTTTCCTGTATAACTTAAACATACTTTGGTATTTTGACAATATCTTGATTTGTAATTATCCAATTGGAATTATTCTTAATTTAGATTAAGCTAGAGACATAGGGCTACAATTTTTATGAAGAAATAGAATTTTAATTGAGTATCTAAGAATTTCAATTTTTGAATGGAATTTGAGTATAGCGTATTGTTTTAATATAAGAACAGTTGGAAAATATTTAGGGTATAACTTTTAGATTACTGAACCAAATTGAATGATCTAGGTGCCATTAGAAACTTAAGTGATAAGAGAACAAATTTTTAGAAGAAATGATTGCCAAATTACTTCATTTACATCGTCTTAATGATAAAGAACAGTAGACCCAAAAGGCAATTTTTGGAAAAATCTGAACTGATTTATTAGGTTATGAAATTAGATTCAAAGTGTTTATTTGAGGTATAAACC
>JAOQMP010000004.1:33065198-33080500 GCA_027563575.1 Erythroxylum pedicellare | reverse complement strand
TAACATAATTTTAGTAATAATTTGTTAATAAATATTATATAAGAAATTAAATAATTTATTTAATTAAAAATAATTTATCTTTAAGTTTTGTCTAATATAATTATTATTAGTGATAAAAAAATATAACTACATTAATATTAACAATAATCCAGGTTTTTGTTTTTATTTTAAAGAAAAACATGTATATTTATATTTATCTTTAAATCCATAATTTAAGAAAGAATAACATGTATAGGAAATAACTGAAAACTCTAATTTTACCTATTAATTAAGTCCCCATCTAATAAACTCTCCTAATTTTATTTATAAAAATTTTGAGAACATTAATTAATATGCTATAAAATGGCTTTTAATTAGGACTTTTCAAAAGTATTGGTTGTAAGTTTAGTAATTTTACAAGTAGAAGTAGGAATAGAAACGTAATTCTATAGGATACAGTGATTACTAATTAATTTTATGTAATTAGAAAATGTTCACTATATTGTCATATTTTATGGTATGTTTGATTCAGTATTTGTTAAGTATATATGAATTTTATTAAATTAAGCAAACATTATTAGTTAATTCTCTTATCTTATCTAATAATTTTATTATGGATATATAGGTTTATTCTTATCTTAATGAACTTCATAATTAAGATAACATACTCCTCATTTTTTACCTTCATTGTCTATTAGGGTTAAAAATAAGAAAATAATAAATAAAATTCAAATTATTAGATTAAATCTCTTAAAATAATGTTTGCTAAGTTTAAACTAGAGGGAAGGCTAGCCTAATTTAAAGGGGAAATCCTAGTTTACATAAACAATTATTCCAATTATGAATGTTTGACTTAATCACGCACTTCTCAAGCGCCTGCACATGCCGATGTCCATTCCTTCTTTACAGGCTTTCATTAAGAAGTTTATCTAGTAAACCAAATAATGTTTTCAATTATCCACATGCCCTTTTCTTACATGTTTTTATCTTTGTCTCATAACTTGCACCTACAGCTTATAGCCTTATATTCAATAGGTAGAATGCTTACAAATTTGATTCTTATTTTTAATTGCTACAAAAATTTTATTTTCAAATTTATTGCAATTTTTAAGTTTTTATAAATATTGTATGAGACACTTGTTTTCATTTTTATCAGCCACATTTAGATACTTTTAGTGATGAAGGCTTTAGAAGAATTCTTCAAATGATTATATTGAAATATATCAAAAGGATACGTATGAAATAATGTGGTAGAGTTGCATTTAATCTCATTAATGGTTGAAGAAGTGGAGTGGATAAATCAAATAACTAATACCTTTACCAAGTTTTATTAAAATTAAAGATATCTTTAAATAAAATTCAATAAAAAGTATATTGATCTCCATTTAAAGTACAATTATAATAGATTAAAGGTTAAATTGAAGAATTTTAAAAGTTTTCTATAAAAAAAATGGAACTAGTTAAAACTACTTGATCAATAAAATTAATGCGACATATGAATGTTGGGACTATCTACTTAAGATAAAATATCGCTTTGTTTAGGGCCTTATATTTAATTAGAAATATGCTTGTGAATTTGGTTCTTACTTTTAATTGCTAAAAATTCTTACTTTCAAGTTTCTTGTAAATTTTAAGTTTTATACAATATTGTATGAGACACTTTTTCTTATTCTTGTCACTCCCATTTAGTTACTATCAATGATAAAAGCTTTTAAAAAATATGAATGATTCAAAAAATTGCATGGCAATAAATCCAAAAGATACAACATGAAATGATGTAATAGAGTTGCAATTAATGTTATTAATGGCTGAAGAAGTGAAGAAAATAAATTAAATAATTAATATCTTTACCAAATTTGGTTAGAAGTATATTAAGATATGTCTTCAAAGAAAATTCAATAAAGAGTATATTAATCTTCAGTGCGTAAATGCTAGATTAAAAATTTTCAAGAATTTACTTAAATAAAATGGAATAAATTTAAACTATCTGATTGATGAAGTTAATGCAACAAATGAATATTAAGACTGTCTATAAGGTAAAATATTGCTTTATTTATTTATATATATTATTTTAATTTTTTATAATGTAAACTTTGTCATCATTTTAGGTATATAAAATAATTCACATGTTTAAGAAAAAGGAATATAAGGAAGTTTTAAACTTGTGTTGTATTTTTAGAGATACTAGCTCAACTAGTTTGTGTGTACATCTATTAACTAAATCTCAGTAAAATAGTAAAAATGAGAGATAAAGAATTGAGGATGATGAAATTTATTCTTTTAATGAGAAAGAATATCAAGTTATAAGTTCCTCTTCTAAGAAAAAGAGATCTCCTAAAAATAAAATAGAAACAAAGATGGCCTTTAATACTGGTTGGCACTGAAAGTTTAGTATTTTAAATATTAACTAAATATTAGTCAAAATTTTAAATTTTAAATTTTAAATTTTTCGGGGACCAAATTTCAAAAAAATTAATAAAATACCCGAATCCCACGTAAACTCTCTTACTCAAATTTTCAAAAAAAAATCTCTCTTCTCTCAACATTCTCAATTCTCCTCTCTGACTCTCCCTCCTCTAACGTCACCGGCCACCACTGCCACTGACATCACCACCCACAGCCACCGTTGGACTCCACTGCGTTTGCTGCTTTCCCCACAACGCCTGCTTTCCCTACCACACCTTCTCTCCACTGCGCCTCCTCTCCCCACCACACTTGCTACTCTCCACCATCGCTACTGGCTTGAAATTGAAAACCAAAATTTGTTGTTTTCAGATTTGGATTCTTGATTAACCCAACCTAAAGAACCAACTCCAACCAACATAACCAATTTGCAATTTCTGATTTTTGGTGTGCTTTGAATTTTCCGCTTCTAAAATATGCATTGTGTTTCGGTTATGTCGTATGTATTTTGTGAATTGTTTGAAAGTTAGAATTGTTTGTATGAGTTGAAAATTTGAGTTTGAAAGTTAGAAATGTTTGTGTAAGTGGGCTCAATTTCAATGTAATTTAAACATTGTCAATCTCTGAAGAAAATAAATGCATTTGAAAATTTAGATTTAAAAGTTAAAAATGTTTGTGTGAGTTGTTCAATTTCAATGCAATTTAAGCATTTTCAATTTCAAAATTAATACATTAAGTTGTTAATTTGTTAATTAATTTACATAAAACATAGAATTTAATGATTATTACTTATATATAAAAATATTTAATATATGATTAATCATTTAAATATATGATTTAATATATAATTAAACCATTTAATATATGTAATTAAGTTAAGAAAATTAAATGTTTGCATTTTTATATTGTTTATTGGTGAATTGTGTTGGATAAAATTGAGTTGTGTAGTGCATGTTAACTCTTTATTTTGAAGTTAACTTAAATAAGAAACTAAGAATGTTGATTAAAATTGGTGAATGAAAGATTGTTAAATTAAAGTTGGGAATTAAGATTTTAGTAACAATATTAATTAAAATTAGTTAAGAAAACAAAATAATTAGAAGCATTACAAATTGAATTGTATAGGTAAACAAATTATATTAGTTTATAGTTGAATTATGAGATCACATAAAGGAAGTTGTAAGGGTATAGTTGTGAGTTATGGTTGAAGTTGAATATGTTATAGTTGCGAGCGTATGTCTTTAGTTTATGATTGAATGATGTGATCATACAAAATTAGTTATAAAATATGAGATGTATATGTGTATTGTGTTATTATGTATATCGAATAATTGAATTTTTGGTTTTTGACTTATGGTGAATTGTGTTCAATGAAATTGAATTGTATATGATGTAATCATATAAAATGAGTTATATTATATAAAATGTATAAGTTTATTGTTTAATTATGTATGTTAAATAATTTAATTATTAGTTTTTGATTTATTGGTAAATTGTGTACATTGAATTGTTAGTTTTTGACTTATTGTGTTGGATGAAATTGAATAATGTATAATGTAATCATACAAAAGGGTTATATTATATAAGATGTATATGTTTAATATGTTAGTTTGGACTTTTGAGTTAAACAATACATATTTTGTGATAGTATTAGGTAATGAAATTATGTATTTTTATTTTGATATGAAGTTATTAAGTTAATTTTGATATATTTCTTCATTTGTTTCTACAAATAAATAGAAGAAAGTTCAAGTACTCATGATCATTCAATTGCTTAAGGAAGATATAATAATCTAACTTGGGCTTATGTTGTATTGGTCCCCAACATAAAAAACCATAGTATTTGCTTGTTTTGTAACAAACATTTGAAAGGTAAATGAATCACCAAATTAAAGAAGCATTTAGTTAGAGTTAAAGGAGATGTGGAATCTTGTAAAAAAGGAGTCATAATGTGAAGTGGAAAATGGAAACTTCTCTTGAAGAGTATTAACATGAGAAAGATAGAAGGGGGACATTGAATTATGAAATTGGTAGTGGAAGTTTATTTGCTAGTGTTCATGATGATAGTAGAAATGTTGAAGGTAGTAGTGTTCATTCCCAATAAGAAGTGAATGTTGTATCTGGGCCTAATGTTAGGAAAAGAAGAAGACAGGTGTCAATTTTTTTCCATCATGAGCAACTACTAAAGTTCAGCCTTTAATTTGTAATGCCATGAAATCAAGAGAAGCGACTCATAATGTAGATATGACAATGGCTAGATAATGGTATGATTCAGGTATAGCATGCAATGCTTCCCAATCTTATTATTATCAGCCTACAATGGATGTTATAGCCTCTTACGATTCAGGATACAAAGTTCCTTCTATTGATGACTACAAAGGTCAACTTTTGAGTACCTCAGTTTATGAAATTAATTTTATTTGGAAGAAAGAAAAATGGATTGGGCTACTTATAAGTGTTTAATCATGTGCAATGGTTGGACAAATAAGAGACATTAGCCTATTTTTTGGTTATTCTGCAAAGGGCTCAATGTTTTTTAAGTCTACTGATACTTTATTTGAAATATTCGTTAAAGTTGTAAATGAAGTAGGGCCAGAAAATATTGTTCAGTTTATTAATGAAAATGATTCCATTTATAAAGCAGTGGGAAGAAGATTACAAAGCAAGGATAATTTTTGTTTGGACTCATTATGTTGCAAATTGCAATGACTTAATGTTAGAAAATATAGGGGATGATACTTATTTTCCTATTATTGAGGAAACTACGTAGAAAGAAAAAAGGTGACCAAGTTCATCTATAATCATGCATGGACCTTGAATTTAATGAAAAAGAATTTTACCAATAGTAGGAATTTGTATTGTCCTGCTATTACAAGATTTGTAACAAATTTCTTATCACTTTAATATTTTATTTTGATGAAGAAAGTTGAGAAAGATGTTTACAATTAATAAGTGGGTTGCATCTTCGCATGCTAGGTCTAATGCTAGATTGAAGGTTTATAGAATTATACTTAAAGATATTGAATTTTAGTCTTAATGCCAATTTATCATCCGAGTTTATGAGCCTTTGGTGAGAGTGCTTCGTTTGGCTGATAGTGAAGAAAAGGCAACAATGAGTTATTTTTATGATGTCAAAAAAATGGTAAATGAAGCAATCAAAGGCAATGTGAAAAATAAGTCTTCTTTATACACACCTTATCTTGCAATCATCAATGAGAGATGAAAAAAGTAACTTTTACTCTTTGTTGTTTTCAGCTAGGGTATTTTTTATTCCTAGTGTCTGTTTCAGACCATGTTTTACAACGAAAGCTAAAGTTAATAGGGAAATACTATTAAGTATTATAATAATGTTGCTCATGAAATGATGCAAGATCTCATAAGCTTACAAATGGACATTTGTTTTGCGATGCTAATTGCTATTCGACAAATAAGAAAACTTAATACAGGTATATATATTTTCACTTCTACTACTTATTAAAAATTAATTATCACTTTATTTTGTTTATGACGTTACTTTTGTTATTTTACTACTTACATTTTTTTGGTAAGACCAATACGGAAGTGGTGTTCTAGAATTGCAAATGTTTTCAATTCAAATTCTAAGTCAATATGTGAGTGTAACAGGTTGTGAAAAGAACTGAAGTACATTTGAATTCATCCCTTAAAAAAAAGAATTGATTGGAGTACAAAAGATTGATGACTTGGTCTTCTTCAATACAATTTAAAGCTTTGAGAAAGGTATGTTATTATCATTATTAAGTTAGATATAATTTTTATGATTTTTTAATAATTTAATTTTATTGTTTACTAAGACTCTTATAGGGTGTTTGGTTTATCTGCTGAAATAGATAAGGAATTAAATAGTTATTCTTATAGGGTATTTGGTTAATCTGCTGAAATAGATAAGGAATAAAATGGTTATTCCTAAGAATAGAAGAGATGAGGAATATAATAGAATGAGTATTAATTAGTTTGGTTTAAAATTACGAGTTCAAAATTCAAAGAGCTAAGGTGATAAGAGTTTGGTTCAAGTCCTATGTTCCCATTATTCTGTTCTAAATATATTTCGTGCCTAATACGACGTCATTTTTAGGATAAAAGTTAAATCGTCTTATACTACATGCCTATTGTGATGTAGATTGGCTAGTTGTTCTTTGCGTCGGCGATCTTTAACAGCATATTTTGTGTTTCTTAGGAATTCTTCTGGAAAATGAAAAAGCAAGCGAGTGTTTCATGTTCTTCTGCTAAAGCGAAGTATAGGTCAACGGCTTTGACAACGTGTGAATTGAAGCGGCTTAAAAGCTTACTTTTATGTGTCAATATTCCCCATTCTGCGCCCATAACACTCTTTTGTGATAGCCAAGCTGTTATGCATATCATGAACAACCCTGTTTTTTATGAACGAACAAAGCATATTTAAGTTCACTTTGTTCGTGACAAAATTCAAAATAATACTATTTCTCTGAGCTACGTACATACCACTACTCAATTAGTGGACATTCTCAGTAAAGCACTTGAGACACGACAGTATGCTACTCTTCTTGGCAAGTTAGGGATTTCGAATCTTCATGCTCCAAACTTAAAGGGGTATTAGGAAGTTGTATATGTTAAGGAGATGATTCTAAATAATTAGGAGATTAGATTGTGGTTATATTTGGTTTTCCTCGTTTAGCTAGATTTTCCAGATTTCCAGTGATGTAAGATTCTTTTTCTTGGGGCTCAAAGTTTGTTATAATTCTACATATTTCGGACATGAATTAATGTACAGGAACAAGAAGTTATTCCCAAACATCTCTGATTTCTTTAGTTTCTAAGTTTTATGGTAATTTTAGGGAAATTTCTAACATTTTCGAATTTTAATAATGGTGGCAAAAAAAACAATTGAGTTGTAGAAGCGAACAAAGTTAAGCCTTGATACCAAAATTGATGCCAAAAAAAATGAATAAAGATGCAGTTCAATCCCCCTTATAAAAAATAAACAATAAGCAAAATTTAAAATTATCTAAAAGATATTTATGCTAGGCATAGGCGTTAAGTATAACGTCCTATTCATAAATCATCATAAAAAATCAAGTTCAATTAGAAACCTAAGCTAATGAGAATTCTACATATCAAATCCTAGTTAAACTAAAATAGAAATTTAATAAAAATTATTTTTTTTAAAATCATAATGGACGTCAAATTGAAAAGATGAGTGGTTTAAGATTTAAAGTTTTAATTGATATTAGATTCTCATAAAATCAATATATAGTGAATAAGAAGCAGAACTATAAGAATAAACAAAATTAAAATAAAATAAAAATATTTTATTAAAATCAAATAAAAATATGTTAATGTTTAATCAATTAATAGTAATTCTGATACCTCTAACAAAAATGGAGTAGTATAAAAATATTAATTATAATATATAATATTATAATTGTGTTTTTGAGTGAGGTTATGTCTTATCATCATAAAAACTTTGAAATATTTGACTGCTATTTAGAAACTCATAAGTTACGCTTTCAGCCAAAGTATTTGTATCAATATCTTCGATTGCATTTAAGTAAATTATAAATTAGCAATGTATGAAAATATTTTCTTAGTGTAATATATTGTAATTTTATTTTAGAATATGCTTAAAATAAGATATTAACTAATTACTAATAAATTTCTTAATTTATTATTCATGAAAAACACATTGTCTTCATAAATCACCTTTTCAAAGTTCATTATAATCAAATGTAAGAAATAGCTCTTCTTATTCAATCCAAAAATTGTTATTGTCAATCTAATTAATTTCAATTAAATCATCTATTCTCTTCTTACTACACACTCTGAAAAATATAATAGAGAAATTAAAAAATCAATAACAAGAAATAAAATTACTTTAAAATATAATTCAATAAAAATACCTATTTTTCATCCTCAAATTATAAGTATCATAAACATGGTTATTCAATCCTTAGTATTCCAAATAATTTTATTTCTTCTTGTTAATTTGTTAAGAAAAACATTATTTCCATTCACAACCTAATATTGAAGTTTTTTAACTAAATAATATAGTATTAAGTCTTTTTAACGTTAGACCAATTTTGCTAAAAAATATTAACTACTCATATATATCTTATTAAGAGTTAGATTAAAACTTTGAAAGTATAATATTGAAAAGTACATAATGAAGACTTGTAAAAACTTAATAAGATATATATTTTTTGTCATAAGTTCTCTATTTACAAATAGTCTAGGAAAGCTCGCTCTATTGAACCTTCATAGTATTATCTTATTTCATTTATCGCCTTTGAATCCTCTTCGTAAGAAAAAACACTTTTGTACTCAATCATATCAAAAAGGTCACCCATAATATTAAGATTTATACATTCATCTTTACTATATAAGCAATAAAGATTAAGAAAGTAAAATGCTACGTTGATCATTTGAGTAAGACGTTTATTGACAATCAAAAATATTTATATAAGGCTTGTACAATTTCTCCTTTTTAAAAAATTTATAATTATCTTGTGAATTCTATATATACCATCAAATATATAACCCAAAATGACTTCTTATTGAACCAATAATCCTCAATAACCTTATAAGTGGATCCATAATCTTTGCAATAATTAAACAAATATCCCCAAAATTTATGATAATGGTATAAAACTCTTTATATTTTGCACTCTTTGATAACTTATGACTTGGAAGTGTTTATTTGTCACTAAATTAAGAAACATTTTTTTTTATAATTATAATAATTACTTTTTAAAGTTGTAAATGTAGTTGTAGACCTAGTAGTAATAACATGGATAATCTTAACCAATTTTCTTACTTTCTTAACTAACAGAAAAAAAAAGTCAAATAATTACACAAGAAAAGCTTATATATACATGAAGAAAGATTGAAATATGGTTTATACAACTAATAATTAAAAAAATGAGATTATATAATGTACATCACATAGGCACCAATAAATATGCTTATATAAATATGTTCATGCTTTGATTGTAATAAATATGTAAGTCACACATAATTAATTGCATTATATGTAACCAAAATGGATAATATTTTTGGTCCAAATAACTTGACAATTTCAAAAAATAATTCAAATAAAGTTTGTGAATAAGTTGCCACATTAAAAGCATCAATATGCTTAATAAAATTTATTCCAATGTTATAATAAACCAATAAATTGATCAAGATTATTTTTCTTTGATCAACTAACCTATTTGTCACAATAATGTATTTGTCACAATAGTGATATCTCTTCTTTCATTGGCTTAGCTTCCTCTTATGCAGTAGACCTTGACTTGGGGTCGATACGAAGAGCGATAAAGTTTTGTTTAATAAAACTTAATTTTGGATCACAAAAAGATAATTGATGCTTGGATAGATTAAAAATTCACTTTTTAAAGTTTATATAATTGGAGTCATTATAATCAAAGAGATTCCTCTAATTGTTGTTAGCTTTGTGTTTTAGTGTAGACAATTTGTGATATTCACAACTATGAATGTTTTGATAAAGCAAGTAAATGATAAGGAAAGCCATGTGGGTTGGGAATGTATCACAAGTTAAGGCATTTTTTCAGAACATAAGTATATTATCCTTTCTTTATTTTTCATTAAAGTAATGTATAGGTAATGCCTTAATAGAATTTCTAAATGAAAAACGATACCTATGAAAAATCATAAAGCTTTTCTTTTCTTTATGTTTGTATCATAATGGGTTGAGATTGATTAAAATAATCTCGACCTGATGAACCACAAACATCAAAATGAAAACATAAGCATATAACTTAAGTACTTAACAGACCCTATTCAAAAGGCTGATAAAATCCAAATTTAGACTACATAGGAATGTTGTCCATTACAAAATAAAAGCAATTATTCATGATTTTTCCGACAAAGTAAAACCATGCTCTTCGCCAATATGGATTTATTCATAAAAATGCAAAGATTCCCAACACCATCATGATGAATGACACCCCAAAGCTTATGTAGAAGACATTCATATCTATGAAACCATCTTCTTCTTTTTCTTCACAGTTGCCAGAATTATCAGATGATAGTGTTGGATCGCAACTTCTTGACAATGGTGATCTACATAAGGAAGGATTTCCCTTATAGCTATTGTTTTCAAATGTTGCAAATTATCTAACCATATTAGGTGTCCTTCCTGATAATTTATTATACGCAATACTAAAAACACCAAGAAAATGTAGTTGAGTGAGATGGGGAGGCATGTTTCCTTCCAATTTGTTGTTTGAAAGATCCAAACTTTCCATTTTCTAAAGATTTGAGAATGATGTTGGTATTGGTCTAACCAACTTATTATGAGATAGATTTAACACTTAGATTGTGTCCAATTTTCCAATTTCAAAAGGAATATCTCCTATTAAAGCATTATTTGATAAGTCAAGCCTTAAGATGTATACAAGCATCTTTCCTCAAAGAATTATTTGATAAGTCAAGCCCAAAGAAGTATGCAAGCATCTTGCCAATGTAAGTATATGATATACTCTTGGTAGTGAAATCCAAGTAAATAGGCCTTGAAACAAAATCTAAGTTAAAAGGCCTTGAAGTTATCTAGCTAGCTAGTGAACTATTATCGAAAGTATTTAAACCTTCAACTTTGTAAAAGGTATTGTTAACACCTATTGTTAGACATGAAGGAATACGATCAGATAGATAATTCGAGGAAAGATCAATAAGACTTAATTCATCTAACTTTCAAAATTCCTTCAGAATCTTCCCTGCAAAATTATTTCCCTTCAACACAAAATATCCCAAATTTGAGCATAGGCCAAGCCATTCTGGAATGCAACCAGACAAATTGTTATCACTAAAATCAATGACCACCATCTTCTCACAATCAGAGCCATTTAGAAATGATCCTTGTAGCTTGCTATTTGATAAGTAAACTAGTGATATAAATGGAGGAAATAAATTGGAAGTAGAATTCCATCAAATTTGTAATGTGAGGTCTAAAACTGTGAGAAAAGTCATATTTTTAATCCGTTAAGGTATTCCACTACAGAGATTATTATGGCTCACATCAAAGATAGCTAAGTAGAGACTTTCAGACAAGTTATTAGGCATACTTCCTCTAAATTGGTTATGGTCTAATTGCAACCACATCAAATATGGTAAGGAGACATTTCTTGGGAACATTTGACCCTACAATTTATTGTTTGACAGCTTAACTACGAATAATTGTTGACAACCTATTATTAAAAGATCCGGTAGTTTACTTGACAATTCGTTGTTGGATAAGTCTAAACTAATTAATATATTCATGTTGTCCAACGAGGAAGGTATGCTACCACTGAAAATTATTGTCAAACATGTTCAAAGATGTTAATCCAGGAAAGAATGTTCCAATTTTTGATGGAATTCATCCAAATAATTCATTGTCAGAAATATTTAAAATCTCCAAATTCATATGAGATTGAATTGGCAACTCTAAAAGTCCAAAAAGAGAAGTATTCCTTAAAGTTAATAACATCAAATTTGTGTTGTTTTGCAGCAACCAATGTGGAAATCTCCCTTCATTCTGACATTAGAAATATCAACAAATTGAAGGTCATAATGATGGTAAAGAAATTGTGGGAATGATTCACCATTTCCATACACAAGATAATGAAAGGATCACTAACTGAAACGTTGGAATCAAATTATACATCTCCGTTCCACTGTATACTTCGTTTTTTGAAGCATAAAAAACTTGAGTTTTGAATAATTGAGAAATGGGCTAAAAGAGATTGGAATTTGGAAATGGTTGTTTAATAGATTTAGACTTTCTAGGGATATTAGACTTTCAAGTGGTGAGAAGTAGATGTCTCCACTTAAATTATTCACAGAGAGGTCTAATCGTTGAAAGAGATGTCAATTTTATCATATAGTAAGGCAAGGTTTCAATAAGATAATTGTCACTCATGTCTAACTCTCAAAGATTTTTCAATGCACATATACCTGTAACAATATAAAAAATGTTATAATCGTTACAAAATTGAAGAGTTATTTGTCAAATATGTATTTTCATGAACTTACTATGGGTTATGTGGCCATTAGTTCATAATCCTTCAAGTTTAAGTATTGAAGTGATGATAGGTTTCTGATAATTTGCACAATCTTATCATTGAGAGTATAGTTGTTTAAGTCCAATTGCTTCAAATTCTTCATTGGAGGAAAACCTAAGATGATAAAAGAAATAAAATTAGATAAATAGAATATAATTTGATCACATTTATTTATTTATTTTAATCACTATATTCTTTTATTTTAATATGTGTTTTGTAAAGATTGCATATATAAAAAAAATTATTTAAAAAATTCTTTGAAATTGATAATATTATTTTTATATATTTCATTCTTAGTTAAACTTTATTTAAAACTATTTTGTTAAGGAGAATAGGTAAGTTATATTTTTATTTTGACAATATAAATATATTTTATAATAATAAGATAATAAAATATGATGCATTAATTTTATAAAAATACTAAAAAATTGATAAAAACTATTTATGTTATTAATTAACGATCTGAATATGGCTCTAAATGTATGTTTGCTTTTAAAAAATAATTATAAAATATGTTACATAAATAATTTCAATATAGTTTATTTTATAAAAACTAATAGACTACATATTATATTTTCTCAATTGACTAGTTCAAGGGTTTCGCGAAAAAATAAAAGCTTGTTATTTCATTAAAGTTGAAAAGTTAGCAATTATTTACCTTGAGAAGTTGGAAAATCGGTCTATAAATGTGGAATACTTAACTCCAAGTGAAGGCAACAACTCAAGGCTTTGGAGGAGGTTTTCATCCAAATCATAATTGTCTAAGGATAACTCTATCAAATTGTATCCTGAAAGTTATAATGCAATATGTATAATAGATACTTATATTTTAGAGATTAAAGTTTATTGTTATTTGACATATAATTCACATACATACTTTGATGGAGAAACATTGCTCCTCTTAAATTGTTGTCCCTCAAATAAAGGGTCTTAAGATTGTGGAATGCTCCCCAATGACTCTAGCAATTCGCTTGTGACATTGTTGACAAGATTGTCAAGATAAAGAGTGCTTAAGTTGCTGGCATCTTTTGCAACTGTTACATTGTGAAAAGTATTGATCAGAGTTTGTAACCAATAATTTATTATTCAAGAATTAGGAATAAATAAATATATTATTAAGCATTTAAAACATTAGTCGGTTGAATTACTACCTCTAGAAGACTCAAATTTGATGATCTCCTTTTCACTTAAATCCAACTGCTCCAAAGCATTCAATTCTAAGAAACAAAAATATAGAATTTTATCATAATTTTATTAATAATGTTACTTAATAGGTAAAAAGGAAAATATCATTTTCTTCCTAACCTGTCAAGTTTACTGATCCTTTTATAGCATTGTGTGATAGATAAAAGAATTTGATAGAAAGGCCACATCGACACTACAAGAAAAATGCAGAGTAGCAATGGAAACGAAACTGTTAGACATTAGTGACAGAAAGAATATTTTTGTTGCTAAAGTTGATTAATTTAGCGATGGTAACAATATCCGTCGCTAAATATAGAGGGAAATAGTAGCGGCAAAATTTGCGTCAAAATTAGCGACGGCAAAATATGTCTGTCGGTACTTGTACAAAATTGGCGATGGAAAAATACGGACTTCTTATATCGGTCGCTAATATTTTCATACAAAAGGAAAAGTTTTGGTGATAGAAATATAGGATGTCGGTAATGGCGTCGGTAAAAGCGTCGTCTTCCCGAAGATTAGTGATTGTAACAAATCGACGTCGATTTTGATTGGGAAAAAGACAACGTTGTTTTGTTTCTGCAGGGAGAACGTTTTCTTGCGGACCAAAACGATGTTGTTTGGAACAAAGACGACGTTGTATGGTTGAGAGGTAAACGATGTCATCTTGGTTTGAAACGAATGCTTTAATGTTAACGAAAATTCATTTCCATTAAAACAAACGACATCGTCTTAGTTAATCGAAGAACGTTATTTAAGTTAACCGAAATGGCATTGTTTGGTTTAAAAGAAAAAGGTGTCGTTTTGGTTAACTGAAAAACGTTATTTAAGTTAACCAAAATGACGTCTTTTGGTTTAAATCCAAAAGATGTCGTTTTGGTTTAATTAAAAGGCAACCCATTCTTCCACCCCCTCCCTGACCTGTCGCACGACGTTCCTCTCCTTCTTCCTCCTTTGGTCGTTGCTCCTGCATCCGACGTAATCTACCCTCCGCCGTCCGTCGAGCTACTACGTCTTTGGTGTTAGGAGTCGTCTTCTCCAGCAGTTTTCGTCAATGTATGGCCGTCTTCTCCGACCTCATTTGTTGTCGATGTGTGGGTGTCCGTGGATGAATTTTTTTCAAAATATGGAGTTAGTTGTTAATGATGGGTTGGCTCCATTGGTTTTCATTGTTATTGTTTGATGGTTTGTTGTGTAAACTACTAGACATAATGCTAAATAATGGAAAATTGTTGTCATTTTGTTAATAGTTAGGGATGAATTTTTTTTGCATACCACGTGTTTGATGAAATGTATGCATATAAGAGTTGATCTTTTTGGAATAGATGTTATATTATTAATTATACTATAAGTTTTTGAACCCATTTGTTAATCTTTTTCAAGCCTACGTAATAGAACTGTGACCCATTATGAAATTGTAATTTATCCTAAGTCATGTATTTTAATATAATCTTTTATATCATCAATTAGATAATGTATTGAAGCAAGTTTGAAGGTATTTAAATGGCACAAAAAATTATATACTAGTATACATAAAAGATGGTAATCTTATCCTTATAGTTTATACGTACATAAAAGATGCATCACAAATTGAATGATGAAGAATTCTCATTGGGGAATTTTTTGAGTTGATTAAAAATTTATATCCATATTTTTGTATTGTGATAACAATTAAATAGTGCA
>JAOQMP010000004.1:33023887-33040191 GCA_027563575.1 Erythroxylum pedicellare | reverse complement strand
CTATAATGTTTTTATTATCAATTAAGATAATTTTAACTTTATATCATCAATCAACTTTCTGTTTAAACAAATTAAATCTATAAACAAATCAAAATATTATGCACAGATAATTCATAACTGTTGAAATTATGCATTAATCATAAGATTATGAAATAAAATTTAATGTCGGGATTTTTAAAAAAGATCTTTTAATTTTCAATACCGACAAAAAAACCAGTCCATCGGTAAAATGCAATATATTTACCGACAGAACACCATAAACTGTCAGTAAAATTTAAGACTTTTACCGATGGCTACTCTTTGTTCCGTCGGTAATACTAACCATCAAGATTTTGATACCGACGGTCAATCAATCATAACTGTCGGAAAACTCACCAATGGAATAAAAAGTACCGTTGGAACATATTTCGACAAAATATTTACATTCATAGGTAAATTTACCCACAGTTCATAGCAAATTTATCGATAAATTTACCGATGGTCAAATCCATCCATCGGTTTATTTACCGAAGGTTATATAATATGTCTGCTGATAAATTTACCTACGGTCATTTTAACGATGCTGTTGTCTGTCGCTAATTTATTTTACCGACAAAATGCAAACATTTTTTGTTGCTAATTTCCATCGCTAAATAACGTTTTTCTTGTAATGAGCACTAAAGTACCAAGCATGAAATCTTAGTGAAGAAAAATGCTTCATAACTTACAGATGCTAGTGATACACCTACAGCTATCACCAAAAAGAAACTTTGGAGAAAACCAAAGAAAAGGGGCCTCAAACCCCTGCCTCTTCCTCGTGATCCTAGCTTAGAATGTAAAAGGTATAAAATGCCCAGATATAATAGGTCTCTTAGACACAAAAATTAAAGAGAATAATATTCCATACAAGAAATGGTTGATTGGAAATAATTAGAATGTGATCACTAATCACTAAACATACCACTACAGAAGAATCATAATGACTTTTGATCCTAGAAATGTTTCTATTAACCAGTTTATTACTTTTGAACAATTCATTCAATTGGTGATCAATATAGACCAAGATTGTAATACTTTAGATATTACTTTTATTTATGCTTACAACCTAGAATTCCAATGGAATATGCTTTGGAGGGATATATCCTCTTTAACCTCAACTATCAACAATCCTTGGTGTTAATAGATTTCAACATGACCTTTTTTTTCCCAAAAAGCTGAAGGTGATAGGTTAAGCAATGAAAATAAGGTTGATAACTTCAAAGATTGTCTAAATATGTTAAGGCTCACGAATTGAAGATTTGATGGCTCTGTCTTCATCTAGAATAATAATCAAAAAGTAAGCTGCAAGACTAAAAAAAACTTGATCAAATACTGCTTAATTCACATTGACTCTCAAAATTTACTATAAGCATGACCTATTTCCATCCCCTTTTATGATCTAACCATTTCCTATTGAGTTTATGTTGGGAAGCGGGCTTTATCAAGTACCCCTTTAGATTTAAGAATTTTATTACTAAGGTGGAAGGCTTCGAGGAGGCTATCAAGGGTAACTTAGGGCATAATATAGTAGGCTATGGATCTTTCAAATGTGTAAGGAAGCTAAAAGAAATCAAGAATTAATTGAAAAAAACAATAATTTAGCCATTATCAAAGCTAGAGAAGACTTGTCCAATGTACAAAATAGTCTGGAGTTCCTCCTGAAAGCAATTGCATTGAGAAACAAGAAAAAAATGCTTTTAAAGTCTACATTCAAGAATTTGAGGATCACCACTCTTTTTAAAGACAAAGAGCTAAAGTCAACTAGTTGAGGGAAGGAGACAAGAATACCAAAATTTTTTCCATAATACAATTCTTAATATGAAGAATATAAATAAGTTATGTTATCTAAACAAGAGTAATAATGAACTAGCCTATAAATAAGAGGAGATTAAAAATTTGGTATATAATCACTTAAAAAACCCCTTATAAAATTTAAGACAGATTTGACAAAGCCTTGTTTAGAATGAATCATTATAAGGCTCCTAGGTTAGATGGTTTTAATGCCTATTTAAAAAAAAATCTTTGCACCTGACAGGAGATATGGTGACCAATGTAGTTTTATAATTCTTCATTAAAAGAAAAATGCTTAGTGAGTTGAAAATACTTTTATTTGCTTATTCCCAAAACCCCTAACCCGAGTTCCCTAAATAAATTTAGACTAATCTCTTGCTACAATGTGATTTATAATATCATCTACAAATTACCTACAGTAAACTTGAAAGTGGTGTTAAATAACTTAATTAGTGCTAGTCAGGAATCTTTCTAGAAAGGAAAAAGTATTAAAGATAATCTCCTCCTAACACAAGAGCTGTTTAAAGGCTATAAAATCAAAATTCCATTAAAGAATTATTCACTAAAAATTGCTTTTAGCAAGGCTTTTAACTTTATTAAAGCTTTTAAAGGATCTAAAGGATTGAGGCAAGGGGACCTTTTATCTTTCTATTTGTTCACTTTATGTATTAAGTTCCTTACCCATCTTATTCCTCACAAGATTGTGTAAGGAATGCTTTTAAACATCATTACAAATGCAAAAGGCTAGTGAAATTTAATATCTCCTTTATAGATGGCCTCTTACTCCTTAGTCAGTTAGATAAGGAATCTACTAGCATTTTAATGGACTCCTTTACCTTCTTCTGAAAGCTCTTCAGTCTTTCAATTAACAAAGCTAAGAGTTATTTCTACACTTCGTTTGAATTCTCGAACCTTATCAATCTACTAACTTTAATCTCACGTCTAAAATACCAAGATTTTTCGTTTAAATACCTTAGAATTCTTATATAAGATAAAAGGTTGACTTACATAGACTACCTACCACTTTTTGACTCCATTAATAGAAGAATCAATCATTGCAACAATATGTTGCTTTCCTATATAGGTATATTACAACTCATATCAAAAATTCTACATAGCCCGTATATATATTAGTGTTCTCACATTTTCCTACCTAAAGACTAACCAAAGATATTGAAAAATTATAAAGAACTTTATTTGAACTAGTTTAGTAAACAATCAACATGGAGCCAAGGTGAAATAGCCTGTGATCTGCTCCCCTACAGGGAAAGATGGCTTAGGTTTTAAGTTAACCAAAATAATAAAAAAGGTTATTAACCAATAGGAGATGGAAACTCTTCACAGACTCATAATCTATATGGGTTAAAAATGAGGAGCATTAGGGCTTAAGGAATTAAAAACATTATAAGGAATAGAGAAAACATTTGGTTTTGATTTGATAATTGGAATGACTTTGGAGCTTTACACATCTTTTTATATTTGGAAAGTTTGAAACTTTTGATCCCCTGAATGTAAGGGTAAAAATTACAAGACTTCTGGTCTATCAAAAGAACTCTACTATACTATAAGGCTCTTATAAAATGCTCTTCAAAGTGGTTAGAAAACAAAAACTAAATAAGAAGAAACAAAAGTTAAAGGCAATAATAAAATATAAGGAACAAAAAGAGAAAATTTACCCAAATTTGAATAATAGTTTATGAGTTAAAACTACATCTACATTGCTCCAAACAAAATCTCCAAAATTCAGGTTATATAGAAATGACACGAACTCCCAGACTAAATTTACGATCAATTTAACAGTGAATAACACCAATTCAAACAGAAAATTAGAATTGGTTTATAGAAATTTTATTACAGTCTTTCTTCTTTTCTCTTTCCCTATTCTATCAACTCTCACTTGTTTACCGCTAGTCCAAATTTTAGACATTAAAAAAGAGATTCAAAAGACCATAATTAGTTCCTAAAAATAACAAGTTAAGGATAAAAAATTTAGAAATTTCTACGTATGGGAAGGAAAAGTTCCTAATCTGAAAATTGCCCCTCATAATTATATGAAGGAAACTATCATCTCAACGATCAAGCAATATAAATCAATCTTTCCTCTTGAAAAATACTTGGTCATCATATTAGAGTCATTGTTATTCATATGAATCTTCTATAGCTTAAGCAATATAGAATTCAAAATATCTCAAATCTAGTGGTATCTAATATCAATATATTTCATTCTACCATGGAATGTGGAACTCTTTATAAGTTGAACTCACTTTGATTATCACAATGTAGCACATGCCTCCTTATACAAAGACAAAATCCCTCATAAATCTCTCCATTTAGACCACTTCTTTTCAAACTGTAATGATAAAAATAAGCTTTGTTTTTACAATCGGAAAAGTAATGAGTTTCTATAACTTAGATTATGAAGATACGACTCCTCTTACATAGGTAATCAAATAGGATAAAGTAATCTTTCTTGTATCAACATCTCCTTTCATATATGAATCTGTATATATAGAAAGAATAGGTTTTGCTAGTCTAAAAAATTCAGTTCACTGCATTTCTAATGATTCCTTTTTAAATTAGAAAGAAAATGACTAACAACACTAACAAAGTGAGCAATATCAGGTCTTATACAAATTATTACATCAAACTACTAAAAGATGAAGTATAAGGAACTCTTTTAATATCTTCCTTCTCTTTCTCGCTATAATGATATTGAGTTTTGCTCAATTTAAAGTACTTAGAAAGAGGTATACCACCTTAACTTTGTTCATAATGAACCTTTGAAGTATTTAGTCGATGTACTTTTACTGTGATAGTCACAAGTTCTTAGCCTTCTTATCATGAATGATTTTCATATCAAAAATAGCTCCAAGTCTTTCATAACAAAGGACTTATTCAAATCTTGTTTTAAAATTGTTAGAAATATTTTGACCAACAATAAACATGTCATTAACATAAAGTAATAAAAAAAATCATAATTAGATTTTTTTTTACAAAAATACAATGGTTAGATGAAGTCTTATTAAAGCCTTCATTTATCCTCAATCTATAGATATAATCCTTTTTTCCTTTCACTTTAAAGCCTTTAAATGCTCCATATATGTCTCTGTGTCTAAATTACCATAGAGAAAAGAAATCCTAACATATATCTACTCAAAATCTAAGTCAAGCATACTTTTAAAATCAAGATAACTTAAATGGATGACATATTCACAATTAGAGAAAAGATTTTATTAAAATTAACTCCCTTCTTCTGGCTATAACCCTTGACAACCTTTCTAGCTTTGTACTATATCACTCTAAAAACCAATTTATTGTTCGAACCTCTTCAGTCCTTAGGTAGCTCAATCGAATTAAAAGTGTGAATATCATGTAAGGATTTCATCTCATCCTTTATAACTTTAAACCATTTCTTATTTTATTCATTATCTATGACTTATTTAAAGCTTTCGGTTTCTTTCCTATTAGTGATAAGTACAACCTCATTAAGGGATAATATAATAATAAGATTCTCTCTCTAATATATCTCTTAATAAAGGTTTTTATAGTGTCTTTATAGTTATTGCCTCTGTATTTATTGATTGCTGACCAACCAGAAAATCATGTTAACCAACCCGAAAATCATGTACTGAAGTCTTGAAGTGTCTATACCTATTAACCATTGTGCACTTGATCACCATTTTAATTATCATATTGGATCTCAACATCTTGAAGACCATATTCAACTGAATTTGGTGCATTATTTAAAGAAACTAGCTTAACGTTGAACAAAATCTCATTGCTTTAGTAATCATTCCTCTTTGCCTTTTTAATATTCTCAACAATCTGATCTTTAAAGAACACCACATCATAACTTCCATAAGTTTCTTCTATACTAGATTATATAAATAGTAGCTAAAATTATCTTGACTACAACCAATGAAGATACACTCCTTAGACTTAGCATCCAACTTTAAATTCTCATCTTTAAGAATTTGCACAAATGCTTTACTTCCAAAGACTTAAAAGTGAATATAGGAAACATCCTTGCTAAACCAAACTCTACCAGGGATATCACCATTCAAAGTAACAATATAAGCAAATTGATAACATACGCATCTATACAAAGTGCTTATGCATAAAATAAAGTTGATAGAGTTTTTTTACAAGCAAGCATCTAACTCTCTTCATTAAAGTTCTATCCATCCTCTTCATAAAATCATTTAACTAGGGAATCTTCGGAGGAGTTTTCTAATGCCTAACACTCTACTCTCTGTAATAGTTATTAAAAGGTCAAAAATATTCACCACTGTTGTTATTGTAAATGTATTTCGACTTTTTGTTTGTTTATCTTTTAACTAAAGCTTGGATGCATTTACATTTCTTAAAAACATAATCTTTAGTCTTCAAAGCATAAACCTAAAATTTTCTAAAATGATCATCAATATAGGTGACAAAATAAAGTGCATCGCTATGTGATCTCAGCCTTAACAAGACCACAACTATTAGAATGTATAAGCTCCAACAAATCCAACTTCTAAAAAGCAGTATGACTTTGAAAAGGAGCTCTTCTTTGCACCTCAACTAATCAATGAATACACTTGTCTAACCTAACTTCCTTAATCTAAGAAAGCAATCTTTTTGGCCAAACAAACTATTCCCTTCGTGCTCATACGACTTAGTCATCTACGTTATAGTCATCAAGTTTTCAAAAATAGAACTTTACATCATATACAATAATCATATATCTAGTAAGTTTCCAATGTCCATCACTAAAGATATTGTAATAATAATCATCATTACATAGATCAAATTTAAGTGGATGTCAAATGTGTGCTTTATATGCTTAAGACCTAACTTTGAACCATTGTTAATCTCCAAGAAAATTGTTCAAATGTTAATCACCCTGATATTGCCACCATTAACCATCTTCAATACTATAAAATCATGAGGAGTATAAGAAATAAAGAACTCCTTCCTTAGCATGACATGATAGGAAGTACCAATATCTATGGTCCAGCTAGTCTCATGGAATAATAAATTTATGGTATTTTTATCACTCACAACAAAAAGATCACGATCAATAGTAGTAGAAACATAGTTCTCATTATTACTATTATTCTTTTTTTTTTATCTCATCTCAATTTTTTAGCTTAAAATAGTACCTTTTAATATGTTCTGCTTTATTAGCATAATATCTTATTATTGCATACTTATGAAACATAAAGTTTCTCGAACTTATCCCATAAAATTTTAATACATATCTCATAAACAACGTGATCAAGAATATTGTCTTCTACTCATTTGCCTAATATAGCCATATATTGATATTTAAATTCCCAATCGTTACGGTTTTTGAGTGGCAAATATGGCAAATGCATCTTTCTCATAAATAAAAGATCTTTTATGTTGTTTTCCATTTATGGTAATTAATACCATTAAACACATCATTTAGCTAATATTCGCCTCTATTATTCAAACATAGTAATCATAAATATTCAGCCACAAGTTTAAAAACCTCAATATTGGTAAGAAAGTAATAATATATACAAGACTAAACATAAATTAGAATGAAATTCTCACTTAAAACTTTCCTTCTTACTTGAACCTATAAGGAGCAAGGAAAAAATTTAGTATATAATGATGTTATAACAAGTATAATATGCTAAAAATGGATAAAATAAATAATAAACTCAATATACTCCAAGATTTTTATATGAAAAATCTGCTTAAAGTTAAGGATAAAAGCAACAATACTTTTAGTCCATAAAAAAAGTCCACTATACTAAAAGTGTCTTGCAAAATTATCTTTAAAGTGACTATAGAATAAGTGTCAAACAAGGAGAAATGAAAGATAAATTCAATAATAACAACCAATGAAGAAAATGAGTGAAATCACTTACAGTTGAATATTTGAACTTGATTCAATAACGAATCACTTCATATTAGATGAAAATCAAAATTAGTTAAAACAATTCTACTTGTGTCTTAGCCTTCTCTATTTATTATCCAATCAATGAATACATTTGTCCAACCTATTCCTTAATCCAAGGAAGCAAAATTCTCTTAGCTAAACAATTGATTCCCTTCACACATATATGACTCAGTCTTTTATATTAAAATTCATATGAATATCATCTTTACTTTATTCACTAAGTTATCAGAAATAAAACCTTACATCCTATGTAAGTTAGAGGACTTGTTAACTCAAATCACAATTAATGAACATCTAGTAAATTTCTAGTGTCCATCATTGAAGATATTGTATTAATAATTATCAAGCTTTTTTATAAAGATCAAATTTAAGTGGATATCAAATGCATGCTTAACCTAATTAAGAACTAACTTGGAATCATTGCTAACCTTCAAGTAAAATTTTCTATACTAATCACGCTAATCTTGCCATCATTACCCATCTTTAATACTCTAAAATCACAAAAGAGTATAAGAGATGAAGAACTCCTGCCTTGGCATGACATGATAGGAAGTATCGGTATCTTTAACCTAACTAGTCTCATGACATATTAGATTTATGACATTTTTCACAAACAACCAGAAGATCACCATCAACATTAGTAGTAATTTAATTCTCATTGTTACTATTATTCTTTTCTTGTCTCATTTCCTTTTCAACTTTAAATAGTACTTTTAATATGCCCTTCTTCATCATATTAATTACAAACAAAGTTCTTATACCTTGAACTTGACTTGTTTATACTTTTCTCTTAACCCTTCTAACCTTTGAAATAATAATTATCCCTTTTCTTCAATAATCAAACATTCAACTATGACAAGGATGAAAATGGATTCTGAATTTTTTCTCACTTATTCATTTAAAACATCACTGTTAATATATTTGATAGTACCCAAACACTATTAGCAAAAAAGATCAAAGAAACACAAAAAAATTCCCGAGAATCTACCAGAGTTTTAAGCAACCAAAGTTTATATATCTCATTATCAAACTTTATACCCATTATAGACAACTAATCAAAGATAACCTAAAATCATTTAAATGAATGAAAGTAGGATTGCCTCTTTATATATCAAATTGAAAAATTGTTTAAGTAAGAACATCTTATTATTGCCTCTTTCTGAAGCAAAATGTATTCCAAACTTTTCCTAGAAAGTTTTAACATATGTCTCATAATCAACACGATTAAGAATACTATCTTCTACTCATTGCCTAATATAGCCACATGTTAATGTTCACTCTTATTTGACAAATACTAGGATTTATTAGTAACAAACATGGATAAATGCATTTTTTCACAAATTAAAAATCTTTTATATCATCTTTCATTTATGGTAATTAATACCACTAAACACATGTTTAGCTAATATTTGCCTCCATCATTCAAGTAGAGTTATCATAAAAATTTAACCACAAGCTTAGATACCATAATTTTGGGAAGAAAGTATTAATATATACAAATGGAACACACATTAGAATGAAATGCCCACTAAAAATTTTTCATCTTACTTGAATCTATAAGGAGCAATAAGTATAATATACTAAAAATAAATATGGTTAAGGTTAAATGATCGAGTTTTTGAAGCCCTCAAAATTAAATTTGATTCTCTAAGCTTTTGTAGCAGTCATAGAACTAGGTGAAATCCCAAGAGAACTTAAAAATAGTTTCTTAATTTCAATTGATAAAACAAAATAGGAAGTTTATATCACGACTCGGAACCACATCGGGCACGTGACAATTGCCACATACTCGGGCTAAGGATACTCATGTTACCCTTAACCTGACTATGCAAGGCTAACTGAATATCCTTTAAAAACATTTGGATAACACAACGATTGTATTCTGAAAATTCCAAAACTAAATCAAAACAACTGTAAATCAATTTTAAATGCAATTCTATATTCACATTAAAACTCTACCATAACTTCTAGACTTTTAAGTCCACTTAAAAGCAATCTCAACAACAGTACAAAGGTTCATATATAAGGTTATTTACAAACCACAAGACAATCAAGAGTTAATTTATAAAATCATAAAGCATATCTACATAATCAACTTTAAAAAACGGTTCATGAGCCACTATACAACAAAAGTGCAAAATAGAGACTACCCACGTGCAATAATGTCTCAAAAATGTCAAAAGACCACACAATCCACTCTGAGCTTTAAGCTCACCAAATTAACATGCATGGTTGAAAAGCGGAGAGGGTGAGTATACTATGTATTAAGTGAGCAAGAAAAAAAAACATATATCGCAAATAGAACCTGGAACACACTAAGGCGGTCTAAATAACCTAAGGATGGGTTTTTCACGCATCTAACATGCACATAACCACCTATTAAGTGAACATACATGACATAGAAACATATAGGCCTAGCCTATGACTTAACATATACTTGTTAGGAACCACATAGGCCTAGCCTATTAATCACTTATCCAGTGAACATAGGTTCTAGTTCTAGCACTCAAAAGCAAAAAAGTATCATATGTGTAAATCAAATCTCATCGGGAAGCCAAATCTTAAAATAGGACAAAACAATCATATGTGTCGCCAATAGTCGGCCAAACTAGTATGCACACCCACCGATTCTTGATGTTGGCTCGACTTTCATCTGTGGTGAGTCTAGACTACGATCGATAAGAGTGTCATGACCGTAGGTGATGACTAGACCTCTAGGTGTGCAATCACCTGCAAGTCTCATAGAAAGGTGCTGATACAAGAACTCAACTTTTATGTACCAACGTCAAGAGTACGAGGGTCGCTTAATGCTTTTATTTATCAGTCCAACTGATGAATTATAACCTTGCCAAGGCTCTAAGCCAAAAGAGAACATACACGCAGCATACATGACTATGTTATGTATATGTAAGTTCCAAAACATTATTTCATGCAATAAAAGTCATCTTTTGCACTCCAAGTGCAAAGTTGTTCAAAAATGTAGTTTCAGAAAATAAAACATTATCCTTTGCACTTTAAGTGTAGGTTTGTTGAAAACAATATCATTTCTCAAAATACGTAATAAACATATTAGTTGCACTCCAAGTGCAAAGAGTTATTCAAAACATTGTCGTTTATTAAATACACAAGTATACTAGCAGCCATTTGAGATTCAATTCTACTATGCATTGCCTAGGTTCAAAATTTGCATACAAGTCATCATATATGTCTTGGGATGTCCTAGTCCCATTTGAGAGATATGGTTTCTCCAATTCACCTCAAAAGAAGGTGTACACTCCCTTGACTTCAATAATCCTTGTTACGTGTTCCTTGATCCATAGCTCTTGAGCCTTTATATACAAATATATAATGTATTTACTACTAAAACATGTATCTCATATTTATACACCACCATATAAGTGTATAAAACACAATATCACTATCTTTAAGCATCTCACATGGATACTTCCCTTATTATTCACATAAGTTTTCTTTTGCATTTCCAAGGCATTTAATGCCTTTAATCCAATACTTATACATTTCAAAGCATAGTTAAGCACATTTTTATCTAAGCACATTAGCCCAATACTTATCAATCTAAGCAAAAATTCAAGTTTAGTCTAAGTAAACATGAAAGCCTCTTTCCAATGCACTTAAGAATTTTATCAAACATCAAATGTGCATGACTTTGAAGTCATATTTTCAAGACTTTATCATAGTAATTCATGCTCCTATCTTGTTATATAATAAGCACTTCCAAACAACAACATATTTCACCACTCCATTTAATCCAATTCCCTTCATTTAATCCATATTCATTATAATTATACAACTCAATAAATTAGTCCATTTCTTCCCCCATCTTTTCTGTAGCACCCCATTCTCGCAAGACACGTACCCGACATCTTGAGTAATGTCCGAGAACATACCCTGTGAGGGTGCCATGCTAGCACAGTCAGTCAGTAAAATCTCATTACGAATTTTTTTAAATCACATGCAATTGCAAAAAGATTAATAATCAAATCGACCCACTTTATTCATAAACCTTTTCAATCGCAACAATACAATCATCAGAATTTCAATAGCCATTTGGGCTCATTATAAATAGAAAATACTTGTAGTCATAATTTCATTACATTGCAAAATCATTTACAAATATTTCCATTCTGGAAAGTTATTACATATAGAAATATTCAAATATACATTGTACAGAAATTGTTGAATATACAATTTGATACAAAAATAAGAAAACAAATACAGACGTGAACTGATCCCGACCTTTATACTATTCATGCAATCTTTATCAATCAACTGTTATCATCTTCGCATTATCAGCCATTCTTAATACCTTAAGAAGACCAATTTCTATCATTCTTACAAGGTCATAATGTTCTAATTACCAAAACTCAATGAAGTCATAAACATGATTACTGTCGCATATGCTTAGGTGTGTATCATCAAAGTCATCTCATTTTGTCCAAAGATTTATCTTCGACAATTCACTAATTTATATCTTACACAAATGATACTTTGATCTCCATTGATCCTAGATAATATTTTTTTCTTTATCTTTGCCACGATTGGGGTTTCCTTACATTAACACATACTAACATCAACTTTACCCCAATTTTTTTTCTAGAATTTACTTCTTCTAATGTTACATCATGTCATAATGATTCAACTACCATATTGGGTGCATTAACTCTTCTCATTTGATTCATCATCTTTCTTTTTATCTATTTTCTATCTCATCTCCCTATTGTCATTTATTTCATCTCCCTCAGGATGTCCGAGAACATACCCTGCGAGAGTGGCATGTTAGCACAGTCAGTCAGTAAAATCTCATTATGGATTTTTTTAAATCACATGCAAATGCGAAAAATCAATAATCAAATCGGCCCACTTTATTCATAAACTTTTTCAATTGCAGTAATATAATCATCAGAATTTCAATAGCCATTTGGGCTTATTACAAATACAAAATACTTGTAGACATAATTTCACTACATTTCAAAATCATTTACAAACATTTCCAATTTGGAAAGTTATTATATACAGAAATATTCAAATATACATTGTACAGAAATTGCGGAATATACAATTTGATACAAAAATAAGAAAACAAATGCAGACATGAACTGATCCTGACCTCTATCTCTTATTTGAATGTAATAACCATACTCCCGTTTGCCTAACGAGGTAACTCTTATGAGCCTGAAAAATATTGCAAATTTTGGGTGAGTTTTTGCAAACTCAGTGAGTGACCATCCTTGATGGCTCACTCAATCACATAACATATATAGTTCACACATTCATATAATTCACATCATTTCTTGGGTAATCATATTAAATCACATACACTAGATCAATCATTTCACATTTTACATTCAACACATATCACATTCAGAAGTCATTCAAACCATTATAATCATTCATATTAGGCATATGCAGTGTACAGGAGACTCACATTCAATTTGATACTTTGTTGTGACCGAGTGCCTTTTTCACTAGCCCATATCCCTTAATGGATACCGGGCTGGCTCATATCTCTTGTGGATACTGAGCTAAATCATATAATGTCCCATATCCCTTAGTGGATACTGGGTACATTCACAACTGAGCCTAAGGCTCTTATCACATATCAAGCTTTAAGCTTTTTTTCACTGGCGATTCCAGTCACAACTGCGTTTATCTTTCATCTATTCATGTAATGGAATACATCAATCACATATGCTCAATTAGTAACTTTCTTTCAATTTACACATTTCATCAGACCTAAGTCCGACATTTAACATTTAAGTTGATAATATACTTATTTCTTCTCATTCACATACAAGTAGCACTTCAATAACACATTTACACATTAAGTCTTGGACCTTCATTGTCCTGCATCAAGGTAAGCAAATCACATTCATATAAATTATATTCACATTGCATAATAATAATAACCGTATTCATTCAATGTAGAAATTGAAATCAGAACAAACAATGAAATGAGACCATTTAGGTCGACTTACAGTACACTCCAGATTAGCATTAACTTTTATGATCTGGAAACGGCTGAATGCGGACGTTTATCCTGTACATCAAAATTATGCAATACAGACATTGCACACACATTAATAATTGCACAATTATAAGTGTTCCTTTATACACAAATGTGTATATGAAATATGTACAATGCATGCTTCATGACAATCTCGGGTATCTTTCCATTATTCTCGTCACATTATCAATCATATATGAAAACTCACCTAAGTATAATTTGTACTTTGGGTTTATACCTCAATAAAACAATTTGAATCAATATTCATAACTCAATTACTCATTTCCTTTGAATCATAATTACAATCATATGAACATCTTTCATTCCCATTATATTGGATACCCTGCCCCCACAAGACACGTGCCCAACGTCCTAAGTGACATCTGAACATGCATCCCACAAGGGTGGCGTGCTCACACTAGTCTGTAACCAAAATCAAACTCCTTCCTTCAAATTCAGAACAGATTTTGGAAATCTTAAGATTTGAATTTCAAAATGACTTCTTCATAACAATTGTAGCTTAATGTATTTAGTTTATTTTTAATTAAGAATCACCTTATTCGAAGCTTTGAAGACCAAGATATCATCAAAATACTGAAGTATGTTCAATGTAATATCCAATTCTTACTCTTCAGACATAGTTTGGTACAAAAGGCATAACTTTCTCTAGAGATGTCAAATTAAGGTCATTTTAGAACATTTTCGAAGAGGACTTCTCTATATATAACTTCTGTGAAGACCACACAGAGATATTTTGCCTTTAAAAGAGGTTAAAATTACAAATTAAAAAACCTTCAGGAAAAAGTGTTCACCACCACGAACTTTGAAGGTGAAGAACAAAACCTTTCGGAAAAAGTTTGCCGCCACCAACTCTTGGGTTCACAATGGCAAAACTTATTTCTAGAAAAGTTCACCGTGGCGTACTTTTTAGGTTCACCGCAGCAAACTCTGAAAATCAGACAGAAAACCTGTCAAGGAGAGTTCTGCAGACTGCCAACACCCATTATCATGTAACGACCATAACTTTCTCGTCCGAAGTCCAAATCTTACAAACTTTATACCTTTGGAAAGATAAGAGGATTGGCTACAACTTCTATAAAGACAACTTTTCTAATTCTGCATAGTTCAAGACTATCTTTCTTCATGAATGCAAAACACACTTTTTACCCCGATGAAAAACTTGAAAAATGCAACATCCAAACTTTGAGAAATCATGAACAAGACACAATCTTTTTTCATTAACATCATAAGATGAGAGTTTTACAAAGCTTTAATAGGCATTTCAAATCACATTACATTATAAACCAAAAATACAAACTTTATGTAAACTAGAATCGCTCAAAATGTGATAAAGTCTTGTTTTATAAAATCTAGCTTCAAAAACAAAATATGCAAATTGGAGTGATGCCTTGACTCTCGACTCGATCACTCAATATCTTGCTCATCACCTGAAAAGGAGAAGGACCAGGGGGTGAGCTTGAAAGCTCGTGTGTAATAGTTTTATAACGAATAATAAGCAAAACCATTCAAAATGTTCATTTGTCATTAAAATTCTTATTGAAGCATAAAAAGCATAATTCTTAATTCTCAATAACACAAATCATGTATGCATCAATCTTTTCAACATATCATGAACACATAAACACATCATAATGGTTTGGGTAAGTCCAAAAATAGAACGTACTACACATTTCCCATAAGGGTCTTGTGTAGCTGTGAACAGAACATATTATCGCAATCCCACAAAATGGTTTTACGTAATCGTAAACTTATGGGGGTCCGTGAAGGAGCTCTATGACACTAGTGAGCAGGCGGGAGAAGCTTTTAGTTAAAATGCACTTGACATACTTAAGGGACTAAACTAAACCCACATAAAATGTATTTCATAACTTGTAAACATTTTGCCCAAATGGCACATTTTGAAAACATGTTTTTCATGAACATGAAATATTTCATATGCATTTCTATCATCATTTTGCAATTCACCAACCAAATTCATATACCAAGCACACAACAATTTCACAAATCATTCAAAAGCAACAAATGCCACAATTATAAAGTAATGAGAAATCATTTTATTCTCTTGACTAAAAAGAAAACATAATGACTCATTATCCAATTATAAACATGAAATCAATCTTAATTTTCTTGCATGAAAACTTGCTTAAGGATGCCTCTCCTCTTGCTCCTCTTGTCTCTCTTGCCTCCCTTCACATTGGCAAAAGTCCCCAATTTAATAGGAATCCAAATAGGAAAACCTAAAGAAACATATACATAAAATTGATCCTAGAATACTTAAACCCATGCATTTCCTAAGCTCTTTGAACTAAAATCTTTCTAAAAATTCAAAGGATTAAACACAAACTTACCTTAAATCTTCACCAAACAATGAGCTTCTTGGCTCTAATGGAAACTCTAATATGCTTTTTCCTTTTCCCTTCTTGAACAACTTCAAAATCACTTTTTAAGACTAATAAAAATTGAAACCTAGCTCAACTCTCTTCTTTCTCTCAACCCACGACACTCTCTCCCTCTTTCTTTCTTATTTTCGTATTT
>JAOQMP010000004.1:33011587-33023787 GCA_027563575.1 Erythroxylum pedicellare | reverse complement strand
GTAAAAACTTTATTCTTTTGAGGTTAAGGAAATATGAATTGTGTATGGATGATATTGAAATGATTATCAGCTTAAACAAATAGTTTTGAGCATAAATTTTGGATATATATATATATACACACACACGTACGCCTAAGTGAGATTCATGGGAAGGCAAGACAGGAATTATGATTGATCAAATGTAGTTGGTTGTGATTAGACAAATGAGTTAAGATTTGAGAGTTTCATGAAGTCAAATGGGTAGCTGAATGGTTGTGTTAAGGACATTCCAAGGTTGCACTGTACAAAATTACAAGCCTTCCAGAGGGTAAATTTTGTGTTATGACTTAAGGGAAAAATCTGGATTGATCTAGGCTAAATTAGACCAAATTGTCTTCTAGAAAGTTATAGTCTTTCTTTTAGCTTTCCAACGGTATGTAGTATGAAATTTTTGGACCTCTGTATCGAGAGTTATATTCCTTAGAAAGGGAAATACTTAGGAGGATAAAGATGCATCATCTGTAAAGATGTATCGTCTGTGATGACATCATTATGTCTGTAGGGATGCATCGTCTGTAAAGATGCATCGTCTATAAAGATGTATCGCCTATAAAGACGTATTGTCTGTGATAACGACACATCGTCTGTGATGACGTCATTATGTCTGTAGGGATGCATCATCTGTAAAGATGCATCGTCTGTAAAGATGTATCATCTGTAAAGACGTATCGTCTGTGATGACGTCACATCATCTCTTATGACGTCATATCATCTATAGAGTTGTATCGTCTGTAAAGATGCTTCATCTTAAGTTGACTTTGCCTCGTCTTAAGTTGACTTCGTTTCATTTTAAGAGTTGCATCGTCTTAAGTTGACTTTGCTTCATCTTAAGTTAACTCCGCTTCGTCTTAAGAGTTGCATCGTCTTAAGTTGACTCCGCTTTGTTTTAAGAGTTGCATCGTCTTAAGTTGACTCTGCTTCGTCTTAAGTTGACTTTGTTTCATCTTAAGTTGACTCCGCTTTATCTGCTTTCTATTTCTTCTGCTTTATGCTTCGTTTGCATTGTTTCGTCTCTTTGCTTCGTTTGCTTTGTTTTGTCTGCTTTGTTTTGTTTTCTCTGCTTCATCTGCTTTTCACTTTGTCTGCTTTCTGCTTCGTCTGTTTTCTGCTTTGTCTGCATTGTTTCATCTGCTTTGCTTTGTCTGCTTTGTTTCTTCTGCTTTGCTTCATCTACTTTTCTATTCGTCTGCTTTGTTTTGTTTGCTCTGCTTCGTCTACTTTCTGCTTCGTCTGTTTTCTGCTTCGTCTGTTTTCTGCTTCGTCTGCCCTTTTTTGCTTCGTCTGCCCTTTTTTGCTTCGTCTGCTTTCTACTTATGTGACGTAAACTTATTCCTCTATACACTATTCATTTGATACTATTTTCTGCTTCATTTTTGACCCTTCAGACGATAGAATTTGTTTTCAAGGTCTTTATGAAAGTTGCAAATCTTGAAGTCTTCTTTCAAACCCTCCTATAATGATCTTGATTTGAAAACCTTAGAGCAAGTTATGCCTTTTGTCCCGAGATAGATGCATATGATTGAGGTCAAAACCCTGTTTGATTCTTTCAGCCATAAATTTGTTATCTGATCTCCAAATGAGGTGAATTCTATGTCTAGATAAACTAGAGACATAGAGCTATCACACGATCTGGAGGAATAGAATTTTTAACCCAACTTCTAAGATGTTCAATATCTGGATGAAAGTTGAGCATAAATGTTTGTTTCAGTATAAGAAAGATTTGGAAGATAGGGCCCGATACTATGGTATCAGAGAATGAGGATGAACCGAGAATGACTAATGAGGGTTAAATGGGAATAACCATGCATGATATCAAGCACAAGTACAAGGTTTATGATTCTGAATGTCTGTGCTCTAGAATCGGGGTCCACCAGCGGTGGTATCAAAACAAGAAGAGGAGTCAATGATAGTTAAGGAAACCTCATTGAAATAAGTTCAATGATTATGATTTCACAAGAGTTAGGTTCCAGAAGCGGTGCCCAACATTTATATTATCTGAGCAAGAGTTGGGTTTCAAAAACAGGACCCAAAAAATATATATTATTCTATATATGAGTTAATATTTGAGTTCATAGTATATGAACGTTAACTTTAGAAGCAAATTCTAATCAAGTTACATTTTGCTTAGAATAATATTATTTTGAGAGTAGAAATGTTCCAATGTAGCATTAATTTCTAATTAAGATATAATATATTTTTAATTAAATGGAAATTATCGCATAGACCAATAAGTTCTTTAATAAACTTTGTATAGTTCCTTACATTATTTAGACAATAATATATTATGGAACATTAGAACCATTGTGCATGTGAAAATAGCTAATCCACCTCATCAAAGATCTAATTATGTATTTAGGAAGTTTGTTTTAGTTATAATGATAATTGAGAAGGAAAATTTAAAATTTATGCATATGATAAGCTATATAGAATCTTGTATATTCTCTTACTAAACCTTTGGCCTAGTAGTAGCATAATCTTTATATGGTGATATGGTATAAAATGGACAAAAAGGGCATAGTTAACCTTAAGGTTTACCTCTGCTAACAAATTGAACTCTTAACAATTCAAAGAATACAAATTAAATGCTACCATTTGAGAAACGTTCAAAGTCAACCCTAAGTTAATATAAAAAGTGAAGGGAGTGTGATGCCATCAAGTTTTTGCTAGGTAAAAGACGACATGACATATATTTATAATATTTCAATATTGATGTGGGTTCTATGTAGCCATATGGATCTGATGTGGCAACGTGGGACTTATGTACTTAAATTAAAATATATAAATTAGATTAGTATTAAAAAATAAGAGACCTATTCAAAATATTTAAATCCTAATATTATTAACCTAACAAATTAACTTAACTAATTAACATACTAATGATAAAAAATGTTAGAGGAAATTATATTTAAAATCCTTAATTTTGCTTAATTTTATTATACTAATTAGAATTATCAAAAGTATTAATATAATTTTCAAACTTGTAATTTGTTGCAAAACTAGTTCATCGTTAACCTTATAATGATGAACAAGTTGTCAAATGATTAACTAAGCTATTATAGTATTCGTGAAACTAGGTCGAATCCCAAAATAACTAAATATTGGTTTCTCAATTTCAATTGACAAAATCAAATGGGGGTTTATTATTGATTAACTATTAAACTAAAATTATCATGAAATATAAATAAATAAATTGAGTATAAATAAATAAATTGGTTTCTCAATTTCAATTGACAAAATCAAGTGGGGGTTTCATCCAATTATAACTTTTATCACTGTTTTTAAAAGAAAAAATTTTCGCAAGTAAAGCATTTAGTTTGAAACCTTTTAGGATAGCCATAATAAGTTTTAGTTTTCCTAAATTAATAGTTATTCAAATTAAAACTTAGCACTAATTGATTGAGTACGACATCATTCTATATTAACTAGATGATAGCAATAAGCTTAATAAAAAAGAATAAACCTTAAATTAAATAATTGAGATAACTATAACTATTTAATTTATTTTTTATTTCTTATAAATTAAATATGCAAATACATAAATAATCTACTTGCTACTTATATTAATCATTCATGAAAATTACGGATCATTAAACTTACAGATATTAATAGAATAATTAATACTAAATTTATTGACTCATAAAATAGAACAACACAAAACAAGAAATACTTAAATTAAAAAATCTAGTTTTAGAACAAAACCTCCCAAAGTTACAAAATGGTGTTTTTATTCGCCTTGAATTAGAAAATTTAAATTTAGCCACTAATGGCTATAGTTTCACACCAAAGATACAAGAAAGAAGATAAAAGAATAATGATCACGTGTGAAATCATGTGCGTAATATTTTTTTCTTCTACTCTCCTCCCCACAAGCTATCTTTTATCAATATTCTAGAGATAGTCATTTAAACAAATTAAAATACCTATACAAAAGGGCTGAGAATGTCTCTTAATTAGACGGAACTTCTTAAAGTGAGTCCAACTCTAAGCATTATGATCTCGTCTTGCTATGTTAAACAATATGTCCTCTTTGACTCCATCTTTTCAAAATTTGTGACTTTACAAATGACGCTCCAATTAAATATTTCAAGCCAAATTTGATTAAATATCCACTTCCCACCTCCTAAAATAAAATAAATATTTATTTTAACAATTAAGCACCAAAACTAACTCCAAGCAAAAGAGATAAGTCCAATTAAATTGACTTAAAACCATCTTTTCAAATTTGCCCAAACTAGGCTTATACTTGTCCTCAAGTATACATCAATTCAATATATCAATCATCCTCTTAGCAGATCTCATCCTCTTTCATGTTGTCAAAAAATGTCCTAAAAGTTATTATACATTAAATGTCACGACTCGGTACCACATCAGATACATGACAATCGTAGCATACTTGGGATAAAGACACTCACGGTACCTTTAATCCTACTATGTCAGACTAACTAGGTACCTTTTTGAACACATTTGGGTAGCACAACGATTGTGTTGGGCCTTGAATTTTTTTTATTTATTTAAGCATGATTTGAACAAATTTTGTGGTTTTGCTAGATAAATTATTTTATTTGGAGTTTAATTAACATGTCAATGTTAGTAGGATTTTAATGCTTGAGTTGGTTAAATTAAAGTGTTAAGGGTGTATAACCTAAAGGGCAAAATTAACAAGTCACCTAAGGATGAGGATTATAACACATAAATGGAAGGGCAAAAGGGTCATCTTACAATCATTAAGGGTATAAAAAGAAGAAGAAGTTGTTGTCTTGTTTTAAATTGAAGAAAAAATCGTGAAAGAGAGGAAAAGAAGAGAAAAGCTAGGGTTTTAGGGAGATCTTGAAGAGTTTGAAGAATTTTGAAGCTAAAACAAGTAAGTATAAGCAACAACCTTTCTTGATTTTTGGATGAAGTATATTTGATGATAGTTAGAAGTGAAAATGAGGTTGAATGTGTGTAAGAAGTTGTTGATGAATGGTATACGAACATGTTTTAATCTTTAAGGTTAATGATCAAAGATAGATCATGAGGTATTTGTCAATGATTTTGGGTTGAAATGAAGTTGAAGAAATAGTTTAGGTTTAAGATGGGTTATACGTGAAAGTTCAGAAGTTAAAATCTAGAAAATGAAACATGTTCTGCGTATACTTCTGTCAAAGTTCGCCGTGACCAACTCTCCTTGGTTCGCTGTGGCCAACTTGAAGGATGAAATTCACCTCAGCTAACTCGGGGGTTCACTGCGGCGAACTTGTAAGATTTCATGCGAACTTTTCCTCTCTGGAAAAGTTCACCGCGGTGAACTTTTCTGGGTCACCGTGACGAACTTTCCAACACAAACATGCTTCAGTATTTTAAGCACAACTTTTTCTGTAGTTATCTAAATGGAGTAATTTTTGATTTGGAGTAAACCAGAGACATAAGGATATAGGTTTTATGAAGAAATAAAGTTTAAATTCAGTCTCTATGGATATCAATGTTTGGAAGGAAGTTGAGCACATAATATTATTTCAGTATAAGAGCAGTCTGAAAATGTTTCGAGTATAAATTTCGGATTACTAAACCAAATTGAATCATTTGGATTAAATATAAATTGGTTTATTTGAAGGAAATCAAGACAACTTTACTCAAGAGCAAGAGGAAAGACAATCTTGAACTTGGATTTTCAAGCGAAATTAGGTGGGTAATGTATTTATGGTTATTGTGTGATTGGGCAAATTCTTGCCTATGTGTGTGTATGTCTAAATTGCTTGATTTTTGAATTGTTATTAAGATTTGATAATGTATGATGATTTGTGATTATGTTATACCCTGAAAGAGGTTATAACATTTTGAATTAAATCAGAAAAAGCATGAAAGTATGAGCATATGATAAAAATGAATATATGCTTTGTTTGGACAAGAGTGGAACCATTTCGTTTGTCATGTGCACGTTGACAAGAGCCTTCTTCCTATTGCCCGCTTGTGGCATATGAGCTCCGAAAAATGGACTCATTTTGATCATGGTGTAAACTTCGGTTTCTCCATTTCATTTCTATGGAACCATCGAGCCATTTGTTTGTGCTTTTGCATATTTGAATTGTCAATTATGATGCATTTGAGTGTCTGTTCAATGGTTAAATTCTATGTTATGTGTTATGCGTTAACTTGCTTAATTATGAGTTTCTAAGCTAATTTGAAAATGCATGAATTGTTATATATATATATATATATATATATATATATACATATGCTTGAATTTGTGAAAAATTTCCGATGGCTATAAATATATTAGCCAATGAGTTGTGTAGCTCAACCCATCATTTTCCCTCCTCAGGTGTAGAACAAGTCCACAGTTGATCCTTGTAAGGCATTAGGAACTCCAGGATATTTAGAGACTTTTGTACTAAGTTAGTGAACATTTTGAATAGCTCATTAGACATATCAACATTGAGCTTCCTTATGTATTTTGTTTTAAGCTTTGATGCATATGATGATATGTATTTGCTCAAACTCTTTTGAATTAGTAAGGAAATAAAGAATTGAAGTTCCTTTTATGTATAATTATGTTGTCTGGTGGGTGAGTTGGATGGTTAGAATTTTTATGTATGAATGCATGTATGTGTAGTATTAGTTTTTGAATGTTGGGAGTACGGGTTTTAGAATTTAGGAGTTCTCCGCAGCGAAGCCAGCCTTTCGCTGTGTCGTATTTGTCCTGAAGGGTGAGGAGCGCTCCCCTTGATAGTTTGCTGTGGCGAAGCCAAAGGTTGGCCGCGACGAACTTCTCCCGTTAGGCGTCCATTGCGACAAACATTTTGTCGCCGCGGTGAACCCGCCACTTTGTCATGCTACCAATCCTTCGAATTTAAATCCTTTCGATCCTCCCCATGCGTGATCCTTAACTGATGACCTCGAGTGGTCGCTTCGGGATAGGGAACGGGAACCGGGCCTAACATTGTTTGGTATTAGAGCTTAGGCTTTTGCTAGGCTTAGATTGCGTAATAGTATGAATTGTTATGCTATGTAATTACTTATTTTATTATGAATTAAGTGATTGCATTAAGTGACATGCATATCATGCATACATGTAAGAAATATGATTAAAATGAAATGTAAGTTAATCCTTAGTGTTTATATTTGAAGGAGTAAGATGTCACCTCGTAGAATGACATGAGGAATTCTGCAAGGATCAATTGTACCTGACTATCTGCCAAGGGAGGAGAGTACTAACGAGTCAATAGCCCTAGGAAATGCTGAGGCTTTTATAGGGCATGGTAGTGGGTCCTCTCGGTTACAGACGCAAGAGTCGCCTGTTTCGCAGGAGCAAGTACCTCCGTTAGATCCAAGGTTGTTCCAGGCTTTTGCCCAGGCCTTTGTCCAGGCTATGGGTCAGATGCCGCAGACCTCTACTCCGGCCCCAGTTAAGAAGGAAAAGTAGTTTGACAAGCTGAGAAAGTATGGAGCAGTAGATTTCTATGGGACCATTGATCCGGAAGAAGTCGAGAGATAGCTAAGGAAGACTAAAAGGGTGTTAGAGTAGATGGATTATGAGGATGATGAGAAGGTGGAATATGCTACTAGTTTACTTTAGGGGGATGCTTTGTACTGGTGGGAAAGTGTTCCAGGGAGTCAGATGAAGCCGTCAGTGTTAGGATGGAAGGACTTCCTATCTACTTATAAGAAGAACTATCTATATGAGGTTTATATTCAACAAAAGCAGAGGGAGTTTCTGAGTCTTACCCAGAGGGAGATGACGGTGAGAGAGTATGAGTGTAGGTTTACACAACTATCCCGGTATGCAGCTGAGATGATGATGAGTGAGGCAGCTAAGTGCCGTAGGTTTGAATCGGGTTTGCATCTAGCCATTAGAGAGAAAGTGTTGGTACACAGTTTTTGTGACTTTCAACAACTGGTTGAAGCAGCACTGAGGGTCGAAAACATAGAGAACATAAAGAGTGTCGTGAATAAAAAGAGAAAGGATAAAGAGCAGTTCAAGAGAGGAGGTGGTACTCCTATGCCAGAGAGGAGTGCCAGGACCTTCCCTATGCAGTTTGAGGAGAGGACTAGTGGTGTAAGCAGGTCTAGACAGATAAGGACTATCTCTCATCAGGCGTCAATGGCTGGAGACATTAGAAGGGGAGAAGGGGACAAGTCATTCGTCCCTAAGTGCAACCATTATGGCAAGCTCCATGGGGAGAGTGTTACAAATTGACAGGAGCTTACTTTAACTGTGGAGAAAAGGGATAAATGGCCAGAGAATGTCCTAAGTATGCAAGAAGAGAGGGAACTCAGATGCAAGTTTCAAGGAGAGTTAAGACTGTAGGGCACAAGACTACAACTGAAGTGGGCAGTTCAGATGTGGCTAGGAAAGTAAATCCTCCAGGGAGACCGAGAGGACAAGCCCCTATCAGAGTGTTTGCAATGACATGGGAGGATGCAGAAATCACTCTTAGATGCAAGTTTCAAGGAGGGTTAAGACTGTAGGGCACAAGGCTGCAACTGAAGTGGGCAGTTCAGATGTGGCTAGGAAAGTAAATCCTCCAGGGAGACCGAGAGGACAAGCCCCTGTCAGAGTGTTTGCAATGACATGGGAGGATGAAGAAATCACTCCAGAAGTTGTGACTGGTACTGTTAAATTATTTAATGCTGATATTGTTATTTTGATTGATCCAGGGTCCACCTACTCATTTGTTTTATCAGGTAAAGCTATGAATGGTAGGAATGTGAGCCTATTGGATACTCCTTTAATGGTTAGTACTCCAATCGGCCAGTATATTATTATTAGTTAAGTGTATAGAGAGTGTGAGATATGTATTGGTAGGGAACGCTTGGTAGTGGACTTAATGCCATTGAAAATGGAAGGCTTGGATGTAATTTTGGGTATGGACACATTAGAGAAGTACAATGCCCATCTGGATTGTAAATAGAAGACAGTGGAGTTTGAATTAGACAACGACAGAAGAGTGGCATTTATGGGGGACAGAAAAACAAGTCCGCCTAGAGTTGTTTTGGCTCTGACAGCAGGGAAAATGATGAGGAAAGGATGTGAAGCATTTTTGGCCTATTTGGTATACAAGAAGGCAGATAGAGGGCAGTTAGAAGAAATACCTGTGGTCATCAAATTCCCGGATGTTTTTCCCGAGGAATTACTTAGACTACCACCACCTAGGGAGATTGAGTTTTCCATTGAACTTCTTCCAAGTATTGCACCGATCTTAATTCCACCTTACCGAATGGCTCCAATGGAATTGAAGGAGCTTAAGGAGCAATTGGAAGAATTATTGGAGAAATGGTACATAAGGTCGAGCTCTTCACCTTGAGGAGCTCCGGTCCTTTTTGTGAAGAAGAAAGATAGATCATTGAGGATGTGTGTGGATTATAGGAAGCTTAACCATGCCACCTTCAAGAACAGATATCCGCTCCCACGTATAAATGATTTGTTTGATCAATTGCAAGAGGCAAGGGTCTTTTCTAAAATAGATTTGAGATCATGTTACCATCAGTTGAGGATAAAGGAGTCTTATGTGTCAAAGACTGCTTTTAGTCATACCTTTTAGGTTAACGAATGCACCTGCAACCTTCATGGATTTAATGAATAGAGTCTATAAGTCTTTCTTAGACCAATTTATCATTGTCTTTATTGATGATATATTGGTTTATTCTAAGAATGACAAGGAGCATGGGGAGCATTTAAGGATTGCCTTGGAGACATTGAGGAAGAATGAGTTGTACATCAAATTCGACAAATGTGAATTTTGGATATGGGAAGTAGCTTTTCTTGGACATGTGATTTCAGAGCAAGGAGTGCATGTGGATCCGAGAAAAATAGAAGCAGTTATAAAATGGGAAGCACTTGAGAATGTAGCTGAAGTGAGAAGTTTCTTGGGTTTAGCTGGGTATTACAGGAGGTTTGTGGAGGGCTTTTCTATAATAGCAGCTCCATTTTCCAAATTGACAAGGAAGAATCAGAAGTTTGTGTGGACTGAGGAGTGCCAGAACAGTTTTGAGGAATTAAAGAGTAGGCTTACAACGACACCAATTTTGACTTTGCCTTCGAGTAGTGATGGATATACAGTATACAGTGATGCCTCAAGGAAAGGATTGGTCTGTGTATTGATGTAAGAAAATAAGGTGATTGCTTATGCTTCTAGGCAATTGAAACCTTATGAGATGAATTATCCTAAGCATGACTTAGAGTTAGCTACCATAATTTTTGCATTGAGAATATGGAGACATTATTTATATGGAGTCACCACCAGGGTATTTACAGAATACAAGAGCCTTAAGTATCTGATGATCCAAAACGAGTTGAATTTAAGACAGAGAAGATGGTTAAAGCTACTTAAAGATTATGATTTGATGATAGATTATCACTCGAAAAAATCTAATGTAGTAGTAGATTCAATGAATAGGAAGTCCACTATGGCACATATGGAGACGGTGTATTTTTGTTTGTTGAAGGAATTGGTTAAAATTAGAGTGACATTGAAGTAAGACAAATTTGGGTGTATATTGGCTAACTTTAGAGTAAGACTAGTGTTGAATGAAAAGATTAAGGAATTGCAGGAACAAGATAAGCATTTGAGCAGATTTAGAGAGGAGATTAAGAATGGAAAACCTTCTGAAATAGAGGTAAAGGGAGATGGATTGATATTGGTAGGTAACAGATTGTGTATTCCGGATATGTTAGAGTTGAAGGAAGAAATTCTTGATGAGGCACACAATGCGCCTTATGCTATGCACCTAGGTAACATAAGGATGTATGGAGATTTGAAAGAGCACTTTTGGTGGAAAGGAATGAAAAAGGATGTTACAGATTATACTAAAAGATGCTTAATGTGTCAGCAAGTCAAGCTGAGCACCAGGCACCTTCAGGCAAGCTTAAACCTTTACCTATTTCGGAATGGAAGTGGGAAAATATTATATTAGATTTCTTAATGGGATTGTGAAGAACTAACAGAAAACATAATGCAATATGGTTGATTGTGGATAGGCTAATCAAGTTAGCACATTTCTTGCCAATTAAGCAGATATATTCTTTGAATGATTTGGCCAAGAAATATGTGGACGAAATAATTAGATTACATGGGATTCCAAGCTCTATAGTTTTGGATAGAGATCCTAGGTTCACCTCCAGATTTTGGGAAATCTTACAGGAGGCTTTGGGAACTAAGCTGCATTTTAGTATAGCTTTCCATCCATAGATTGATGGACAATTGGAGAGAACAATACAGACATTGGAGGCAATGTTGAGAGCTTATGTCATGGATTTCGAAGGCTTATGGGATGATCATTTGCCTTTAATTGAATTTGCTAACAATAATTCCTATCACTGAGGAATTCAGATGACACCTTATGAAGCTTTGTATGGTAGGAGGTGCAAAACTCCTATTTGTTAGGATGAGGAAGTTGAAAGAAGGCTTGTAGGGCCTGAGTTAGTATAACTCACAGTTGATAAGATTAAATTGGTGAAACAAAGAATTAAAGTAGCTCAAGATAGAATGAAGAGCTATGTGGATGCACATAAAAAAGAGACGAAATTTGAAGTTGGAGATAAAATATTTCTTAGAGCTTCTCCGTGGAAAGGGGTTTTGAGATTTGGTAAGAACTTAGTCCGAGATATATAGGCCCTTATGAGATCACTGAGAAGATCGGGCCTTTAGCTTATAAGTTAGCTTTACAACTGGAATTGTCTAAGACTCACAATGTCTTCCATATATCGATGTTGAGAAGGTATCGATCCGATCCTTCACATATAGTTCAACCTTCAAAGGTTCAGTTAAAGGAGGATTTGACCTATGAGGAGCAACCAGTGGAGATTTTGGACTCGAAGAAAAAGGTTTTGAGAAACAAGGTTGTGAATTTGGTCAAAGTCTTATGGAAGAACCATTTGATGGAGGAGGAAACATGGGAGCCATGAAAGAGAAATATCCACTCCTCTTCAATGACTCAGGTAATAATTTCGAGGATAAAATTCTTTTAAATGGGGGAGAAATGTTGAGCCCCGAATTTTTTATTTATTTAAGCATGATTGGAATAAATTTTGTGGTTTTGCTAGATAAATTATTTTTATGTGGAGTTTAATTAGCATGTCAATGCTAGTAGGATTTTATTGCTTGAGTTGGTTAAATTAAAGTGTTAAGAGTGTATAACCTAAAGGGCAAAATTGGCAAGTCACTTAAGGATGAGGATTATAA
>JAOQMP010000004.1:32990817-33004678 GCA_027563575.1 Erythroxylum pedicellare | reverse complement strand
ATGATTAGGATTATTGCATTTTACTCATTTGCCTAATATAGGCACATATTGATATTTGAATTCCCAATGCTTATCTTACATAGACTAGGGTTTTTGGGTACCAAACATAACAAATCATCTTTTTCATAAATAAAAGATCTTTCATGTTGTTTTTCATTAATGGTAATTAATACCATTAAACACATGATTTAGCTAATGCCTCTATCATTCAAATAAAATTATCATAAATATTCAACCACAAGTTTATATTCCTTAATAGTAGGAAGAAAATACTAATATATACAAGATTCAACATAAATTAGAATGAAATTCTCACTTATAACTTTCCTTCTTACTTGAACCTATAAGGAGCAAGGAACATTTTAGTATAATAAAGATGTTGCAGTAAACATAATATGCTAAAAATAGAAATGGATAAAATGAATCATAAACTTAAGAGACTCCAAAATTTTTATGTGAAAAATCCTTTTGAATTTAGGGTAAAAACTACGATACCTTTATTCCATCAAAAGAAATCTGCTATGCTATAAGTGTCGTACAAAATTCTCTTTTAAGTGGCTATAGAATAAGTGTCAAACAAGGATAAATGAAAGATAAATCCAACAATAACAAGCAAAGAAGAAAATAAGTGAAATCACTAAAAGTTGAATCACTATTCATAAGTTAAAAGATACAGCCAAAGTTTTCTAAACAATATTTATATATGTATGTATATTAAAGAGTAATGTCTCTGTTTCTCATCCAAACAATGAATACAACTATCCAATCTAGCTTCTTTAATCTAAGAAAGCAAAATTTTCTTGGTTAAATAATCAATTCCATTCACAATTATATGACTCAGCCTTTTATATTAAAATTTAGATGAGTATCATCTCTAGTATGTTCACTAAGTTGTCAGAAATAAAACTTTACATCATATATAATTTAGAAGACTTGTTACCTCAAATCAAAACTAATGAACATCTAGTGAATTTCTAATGTCCATCACTAAAGATATTGTAATAATAATTATTAAGCTTTTTTGCATATATCAAATTTAAGTTAATGATAAGTGCATGCTTGATACGATTAAGAACTAACTTTGAATCATCGCTAACTTCTAAGAAAATTTTTCCTATACCAATCACACTAATCTTGCCATAATTACTCATCTTCAATATTCTAAAATTATATGAAGTATATGAAATGAAGAAATCCTTCCCTGGCATGACATGATAGGAAGTACTGGTATCTACAACCTAACTAGTTTTATGACATACTAAATTTATGACATTTTTATCACAACTAGAAGATCACCATTAACATTAGTAGCCATTTAAATCTCATTGTTACTGTTATTCTTTTCTTGTCTCATCTCTTCTTTTAGCTTGAAATAGTACTTTGTAATATGCCCTTCTCCATTATATTAATCACAAACAAAGTTCTTATACCTGGATCTTGACTTGCTTATACTTTTCTCTTTACCCTTTTAACCTTTCAATATTTACCCCTTTTCTTCAGTAATCAAAACATTCAACTGTAATGAGGATGAAAATGTATTATGAATTTTTTTCTTACTTATTCATTTAAAACACCGATTTTAATATATTTGATAGTAACAAAAAACTAGGAGGAAATTTGATTAAAAAGTATGAAAAGTTTCCAAGAATTTACTAGAGCATTAAGCAACCAAAGTTTACATATCTAATCATCAAACTTTACACTCATTCTAGACAATTGATCATAGATACGTTAAAAATCATTTAAATGATTGAAAGTAGGATTGCCTTTTTATATGTCAAATTCATCAATTGTTTAAGTAAGAACATCTTTTGGTTGCCTATTTCTGAAGCATAAAGTATTTCAAGCTTTTCCTATAGAGTTTTAACATGTGTTTCATATTCAATATGATTAAGAAAATTGTCTTCTACTTATTGCCTAATATAGCTACATGTTGATGTTCATTCTTATTTGAAATAGACTAGGGATTTTGAGTATACCACTAAACGCATGATTTAGCTAATATTTGTTTCCATCAGTCAAATAGAGTTATCATAAATATTTAACCATAAGCTTACATACCATAATTTTTGGAAGAAAGTATTAATATATACAAATAAAACATACATTAGAATGAAATGTCCATTTATAATTTTCCTTCTTACTTGAATTTTTAAGGAGCAAACATAAACTCTAGCACAATAATGATGTTGCAACAAGTATAATATGTTGAAAAAAATATGGTTAAGGTACATGTTCGAGTTGTCAAAGCCCTCAAAATTAATTCTGATTCTTTAAACTCTTGTAATAGTCATGGAACAAGGTTGAATTCTAAGAGAATTAAAATCTAGTTTCTTAATTTTAATTGATAAAACAAAATGGGGATTTTATGATTAATTAACTAATAAAGTAAATTAACAAAGAATTGAAATAAAAAGCTTAGAAATTCATTGGTACTTAACTCCAATTCAAGGAAAATATCTTATCGAATTGTGACATTGATCATTAGTCTAAAAATAATAATTTTTACAATTCAAGTAGTTAATTCGAAACATATTATGATGGCCATGTTATGTTTCAAAATTTTCTAAATTCATTGGTTTAAACTCAATATTCAAAAAACTTAATACCAATTGATTGGGAATGATAACATTATATATCAATTAAATGATAGTAATAAACTTAGTGAAAAATACTAAACCTTAAATTAAATAATTGAGATAACTGCAATTATTTAACTTGGTTTTCTTGTTTCTCATAAGTTAAATATGCAAATTCATAAATAACATATTTGCTACTTTTACTAATCCATCATGATAATTACATATCACTGAATTCATGAAAACTATAGAATAATTAAAATTAAATTAATTTGTTAGATCAATAAATATGAATTATTGATGAAATATAATAACATAAAATAAGAAATATTTTAATTAACACATGAATATAAATTTATGACAAAACCTCATAAGATTATAAACTAGAGTTTTGAATCTCCTTGAATCAAAATATTTGGAATTAGCCACACATGGCTTTAGTTCTAACACCAAAAATAAAAAGAAAAGATGAAATATTGAGAGAAAACTACAAAGAAACGAAAGAGAATGATGTGTAGAAGTTGTTAGATGTGTTTTTCTCTTCTTTTCCTACTCAAAACCTAGCTTCCTTCTATCTTGCAAATATTATTATCTAAAACAAATTCAAATCCCTACATAATATAAATGAAAAATAAGTTTTCTAATTGATTCAAACTCTTGTAGTAAATTTGACATTAGACGTGATCTTGCCTTATTTACAGTATAATTTGTTCACTTTTCTTCAAATTTCACGTTTTTGTCCAATAATGCTCCAATTTTATGTAATCTCCACTTGCTATCTCCTAAAATAGAACAAATATTAATTCTCCTATTTAAGTACCAAAATATAGTCAAAACCAAAGAGATAAACCCAATTAACATAATCAAATAACATCTCATCAGTAAATTACAAGGTCAAGAGACACCAAGATTTTCAAGTGAAAATTCCTTTCTAATGAATGGTAAAAATTATGATACCTCTGATCCAACAAAAGAAATCTACTATATTAAAAGAGTTTTAAAAATTCTCTCCAAAATTATTACAAAATAAGCATTAAATAAGGAGAAACAAAGGATAAATGCAGTAATAACAAACAAAGGAAAAAACACTATAGCAAAAAGTGTTTTAGGCAACATTAAATTTGTAACATTTTAAAATGCGTTGCTTAAAACTAATATAATGCAACAAATTTTAGAGCATGGCCTATAATAATATTAATAGGTAAAAGATAATAGATATTTAAAAAGGTAACAAAATTAAAATGTCATTGCCATAAAATTTTATATAAGCAACAATTAAATCCATTGTGATTTTAAACAATAATTAAGGGTAAAAATAGGTTGTGTCGAACTCAAAGTCACGTAGGCCAAAGTCCTACTTGAAATTTTCTGTTTGAGCTCATGCCCCACCTAAGGCTTTTGTTCAAAGCTCAAGCACATTTGACCCAAACCAAACTCGATTAAATATATTATTTAAAATTTAAAATAAAAAGTAACATCGTTTTCTTTTAACATTTTAAACTTTGGATTAGGTTGGACCAGATAGTTCGAGCTTGACCTAAAACCTAAAAATATTTAAAAACTAAACACGACCTAAAAATATGTCAATTTGAGTCGAGTCAAGCTAAATTAGATCAAAATGGGCAAGCTTTGTCATAAGTAACAACAATTAAAATATTATTATTTTAAATTATATATCATAACTTTTACAATATTTTAGGTTGAAAAAAAGTGACATATAATGAGACTTATGAGAGGACTATACACAGGTGCCAAAACATTTTAGGCTTCTAACTTTCTCTCTATTTTTTTAGATGAAACTATTTGACGATGGAGGCTATGAATAGGTGAAGTTGAGCCCCTACCAAGCACTCCCTCACACAAACCAATCATAGGCAAAGTAATCAATCAAATATGTGCGATTTCTTTGATTAATTTGTTAAGGGTCATTTTTTCATTTTCTTTTTCCACCTGTCTCTTCCCTTATTGGAACTTAAGATTTTGGCTGATAATTGTAAAAAGCTTATCAACGTTGGTGCAATGTTCATATTATTTTGTTGCCTTCTAAGCATTGGGGTAGCATTCATATTGTTTAAATGGTTGTTAGAAAGCAAAAGCATATCAATCACCACTCCACTCGTTCATGCACATGAGACCCAGTGATGTGCGGGGTCTCTAAAGGATATGTCCAGTTCATACATTAAATAATTTCCTTAGTGTAATGTACTCTAGAATTCATATTTCATTTATGATTTTTCCCAGTTCTTATTTGTATATTGTAATGGTGTTTGAGTTTGGACCTTTTGTTTAAAGAATTGGGCTTGGATGAATGATTGTGATGTTCTTGTTTATTGGCTTTATTTGATTTAAATGTTGTTGCTTCTTTTCTTGCATTTTCTCTTATAGGTTATTCTAATTGGCTACTATAATTAAAGTTTCACTCTAAATTTGTTAACCTCAACTCCAAAAAATTTAGAAAAGTGGATTTTGCTTAGTGAGATGATGGTGGAGTTAATTGAAAATTTTTATATTTAACGAGTCTTTAAGGAAAAAAGCATTCATCTTAGTTGATGTTTTAAGTGTTCAATTAGACCAACCAATTGTTTCAGTATACCAACTTTTTGAAGTACATTTTAGTTGCATGGTTTAACTATTTCTAGCAATTTATAAATATAAAGAAAAACACTAAAAGTTGGCTGTTTCATGTTCCTATGAATTTAATTAAAGTGTTTCACATCAACCTCCCTATACTTAGGCAATTGCAGAAATTTTATAAAGCCCTCTATCTTTTCTTAATGTTATTCCAGTATGTCAACTTCTTTGAAAAAATGTAAAGGTAGCATTATCTTTGAAGGATTATCATTGTCATAAAAACATTTACTTCTTTAACTCCCATATTTACCAATTGTTACAAATAGAGTTCATCTAAGGCCCACTATTAGCTTTGAATCTTAAGATTCTTATTTAATAATCAAAGTTTTCTTTTCCTCTACCACTTGCATTTTTTCTATTAAATTTGATTCATTAGGCAGTTCGTGATGACATATCACTTGACATTATAAATGACTTAGGACTTACCTGGATATTAGGGCATTTGGGTCGATGGGAATTTACTATATAATTGAGAAACTAAGTCATGGCTTATAATTTTTGCATAGTTAAAATATGATCCACATCACCTCTTCATCTTCTATATTGTGGTTGTAGCTTGTAATAACATATTTCGTAAAGCATATTTTGAGGTTGTAGCTACTGCATCTCATCTCCCTTCCCATTTTTGTCAACTTCTAGGCCATATAATTTGAAAATAAATGTTACCAAGTAGAATAGAACCCAACTTTCCACTAGTTACAATAAGATTGAGAACTATTACTTTTGAAAAACGAGTTAACATATTTATAATTTGTAAAAAAATGCGTATTATTCTACATTGTAGGTTATATATTGTTGGAAAAAAAATTTCCATGTTGATATAAAAGATTGGAAGGGTACAGGTACTACTAATAACAATGGTGTTCATGTAGTAACACTTTGGATGCAAGAAAATTGTGTGTTATCACTGATTAGGTGGCTAATGAAATAAAAAGTCCACCATGAACTTAACAGTATGTGATCATGAATTTACAACTTAAAACATAGTGACAGTGTAAATACAATTGAATAGGCATCCATAAGTCTAAGTGGACCATTATAATCTCACTTTTTTGTATTTTGTACAAATTAATTAAAGGGTTGTACAAAACATAATTACATTTCGTAAAAGCTCTAACTTTATGCATATAATTACATACATTTTTCAGTATTGCTTTCTCAAATCAGACGTGTTTTAGGAAAGAACATTAGTTGTATACATTTTCCCCTGCATCGTCAAGCTATAACAAACTCTAAGAAAATCTTTAATTATTTCTTTTCATATATATTATATGAATTATTGAATTGCTCTTGTTGTATGTTATTTTCTAAATTTTAATCATACAAGCTATTATTGTCATGATAACATTAATATATAAGTTCATTATCCATGTGTCTTTTTTTTTTAGATTTTAGAATTACTAATAAAGCATTTGGAAACATCTACATGAAGTAAAATCCATAATTGAGAAGCTTACTACTACTGGGATACTTTAGGGTTTTTTTTGACAATTTACTGGCAATTCAAATTGGTTTATGGTGTCATAATGAAATTTTTATAACTATGTATTAGGCATAATAAAACATTAGGAGATTATGAAATTTTACTTATATATTTTTAATAAATTGTATATGTAATTTTTTTGTTTGTTAACATATTCCATATCGTACTTGTTACTTTGATTAATAATAAGTTGTCCATGGATAACAGAGATAGACATTGGATGACTTTTCTCAAATATAGTGATGAATATATATGTGTAGCTAATCATTTTCTTGAAAAGGACTTTTTTAAGGTGTCTAACGGGGAATGAAATTTCTTATCCAAGCAAGAAGTGTTGCAATTATTATTCGTATAAAAGAAATATTATATATGATCATTTGATTGTTGATGGATTTTCTTAAGGACATAACGGTTGGGAATTTAATAAGGAATCATCAATTAATGCAAATATGAATATGGATGATGATAATGAATTTGATGGAAGGTCTATGCATGATAATATAGATGGATTATTACTTGACACATATGGAGAAGTAGATGAAGGTCCCAAAAGTTGTACAGGAATTAGTAATGGTCTAAATGTTGATGCTAAGAAGTTTTTCAAGTTGGTAGAGGAAGGAAAACGATTTCTAAACTTTCTTTCATCATTTGACTATATATTTTTTAATGTACCCGTAGAATTAGTAATGCAACTTATACTGATCTCATAGGAATAATTAAAGAGGCCTTTCTTAATGCAAGGATTCCTAAATCCTTTAATGCAAAAAAGAAACTTGTGAAGGATTTGGGACTTCACTATGAAAAGATACATGCATCTCTCAGTGATTGTGTTTTATATTGGGGAAATGATAATAAAGCAACCTACTACAGAGTGTATGGTGTATCTAGATGGAAACAAAGTTATAATAGTGAAGATAACAACAATCATTATACAACCTCAAATGTGAGGCAAATTCTATTTATGGTGTTCAAATATTTTCCATTAAAATCGAGGTTGCAACGCCTTTACATATGTCTAAAATTACCTGAATTCATAAAATGGCCAAGCTTGAAAAGACTTTGACTCATTGTATCATGATTTTGCATGAGATCCTTGTAATGTTAGATTAGCTCTTTCCAATGATGGATTTAATCATTTTTGCACAATGAGTGTTTCACATAGTATATAGCCCATAATTTTAGTAAACTATAACTTAGCACCATGGAGATGTTTGAAATAAGAAAATTTGATATTGTCTTCAATTATACATGGCCTGACTTCTCCTGGACAAGATATTGATGTTTTTTTTTGTAGTTGTTGATTAAAAAGCTTACAGAGTTGTGGGAGTTTGGGGTAAAGACATATGATGCTGTAACTAATCAATCATTTAAGATGCATACAGCTTTGTTACATACAATTAGTGACTTTCCAACATGTGCAATGTTGTCTGGATGGAGTATAAAGGGAAAGTTAACGTGCCCTAATTTTCATTATGAAACTTGCTCTCAATATTTAAAGCATAGTGAAAGACATGTTATCTTAATCATTAGAGATTTTTGGATAGAAATCATCCTTGGAGATGAAATAGAAGATCATTTAATAGTGATATAGAGTTGGGAGAATCACCAATTCCTCTGTCAGGATCATGTGTTAAAGTTTATTAATAGGTATCATAATATGTTTGGGAAGGCAAATAAAAAAAATGCCAAGTGATAATCCTTAGAGGAAGAGGTCCCTATTTTTTGAATTACCTTACCGAAAGTATAATGGGTGCTGACATAATCATGATGTGATACACATTGAGAAAATTCAATGTGATAATATTATAGGAACTTTGTTTGACATTTTGGGCAAGTCGAAAAATCATCTTAATATATGGTTTTATTTGAAAGAAACAGGGATTAGAAAAGATCTAGAGTTTATCAAAGTAGATGACTCTCATTTGTTACTAGCTCAAACTTGCTTCTATATGACCCCAAAGAAGAAAGAAAACTTCTATATAGTTTTGATGAATGTAAAAATACCACAAGGTTGGGCATCAAATATTGCACGATTTGTTGATGTTAGTAGGAGAAAAATATCAAGAGTCATGATGATTACATTATTATGCAACACTTACTCCAATTTGTTGCCAGGAAAACACTACCAAAAAATTTGCAGTTGTTTTGATTAGGTTAGGTGCTTTTTCCCAAAAGGGTATACAGTAAAGTCATTAAGTTAGGAGATCTTGAGCATCTAGAGAAGGAAATTATGGAAGTACTATGTCAACTTAAAACAATCTTTTTACCTTGTTTCTTTGACGTCATGATTCATTTACCTATTCATTTTCCCAAATAAATCAAATATGTTGGGCAATGTATTGCCACTCTATGTAGCATTTGGGTAGGTTAAAAAGGCTTTTTTTTTTGTAACAAAAGATAATCAGAAGGGTCTATAGCCAAAGGATACTTAGCTGATGAATGTGCAAATTTTTTTTGTATTTATATGCATCATGAGGTGAGAAAAAAAGTATAATAGGCATATGGAAGACAATGACAATACAAATCTTGTTGATTTATCATCTTCATTTTTTAAAACGTTGGGCATCCTATTGGAGGGAAAGGGCAAAGGAAAGGCAAAATTGTCAATTTAGACTTATATACATTACATCAAGCTCATCAATACATTTTATTTAATTCAAATGACAAAGATGTTGGCATTACATCAAGCTCATCAATACATTTTATTTAATTCAAATGACAAAGATGTTAAGAAGTACATTAGGTAAGGTACACATACATTATTTATCCACCTTAAGATCAAATTTTTATTCCCATCATAATAATTTACATATATCATTCTTTTTATAGAGCATCAAAAATTGAAATAGACAAGCAGTAAAAGAAGTCGATGGGCAAAGGCACAAGATCATTACAATACGTTTCCTTAGTGGTTTTGAAATAAGATGATATCTTGTTATGACACCCTAAGTTATATTTGTTGGTTGTCCAAAGGCCTTAACAATGTGTCAAAGAAACATTCAAGTTATGTTATTAATGGATACAAATTTATGACTAAAAATGGGATGTGTGTAAGAATCAAAATAGTGGAGTTCATTTGACAACATTAACTCCAAGTTTTGCAAGTTCTAGAGACCGAAATCCAAGACTTGGAAATGTGAATTACTATAGAGCAATAGAGAAATTATTGAAGTGGATTACTAGGGACAATTTAGTGTAGTGTTGTTGGTATCAAGAAGAGAAAGATGATTATGGGTTTACTCAAGTAAAATTCAAAAAGAAATGTTATATAGAGGATCCTTTTGTATTGGGAAGTAAAATTCAGCAAGTGTTTTATGTAACTGATTGTTTTGAGGAAGGTTGTCGTTATGTGGAGAAGAAGGTACTTAAGTATCTATTTGATGTAGCTTTTGGTGATAATGAAAATGTTGAAGAAATATATTGGGGAGAACCAAATGATTATGTCAAATATTTCTTTAGAAATAATGGTGACGTGGACCCTATTTGGTCTAAAGAAGATTACTCTAAAGACACATTTGGCATACCTCTAAATATCTTAGATATAGAAACAGAAGACGACAACGATGAAAATGATTCAGACTTTAATGACACTAACTGGGATTGAACGGATATTGATCAATAGTTTGTTATAGAATGTCCTTATTTATTTTCTTTCTCTATTAAAAAGATAACTTCTGTTCCTATATGTTTAAATATACTTTACTAATCTAATTATTTATATATGGTTATTAGCAACAATATTCTTTATTGTTATAAGTCTTTACAATGAAAAAGGGAAGAAGCAAACATATGCGACCGAATTTATTGCACTAAGGTCTATAAATAACTTTTTGAGAAAACTGCAGAAGAAGACTCATTCATGAACTAAACGATTCATCTAAATTGTCACGTAGAGAGGAAGAGCATTTGGAGGATAACAAAGAGCAATGCCAATTCATTAAAGAAAAGGAACATATTTTTTCATTTGCTTTCGTAATATATATGTGATTATTATACTATTAAATTTTGTTTCAATATAATTGCTATAATAATAGTTATTTTTTATCCTCTTTGTAATGTGAATGAACATTTTTTTTATATTGATATAGATTAAAAAAACCTTTATTTATCTTTTTCTTTCCATTAGTTTTAATTGTCACAAATTTTAATAGAAAGGGAAAGACCAATCCTCTAAAAAAAGTGACAGACCACAACCTTTATATCCTTCAGGTAGTGTTACTGACTTATTAAATTAAATCTTAATGCTCCTTTTAGTTTTGATTTATTAAATTAAATGAAAATTTATTACATTGCAGAAGAGATATTGTTGGAGATGCATGGAGAAGTTATAAGTCTATAGTGAAGTGAAGGCATTTCAAATAATATACAACAGATACAGAAAGAATAGCTAATCATCCCAACCATATAAGCAAAAAAGTCTCTAAGGAGCTTTTTTTTAATTGGAACCACCCAGATGTGAAGATGTGATAATTATTAGTACTTTTGCAAATTAGTTACATTATATCTATTCAATATAATGCTTTAATGTGTAGCAAATTGTTGAAACAAATATTCAAAATAGAAAATAACAAGCTGAAATGCACACAACTGGTCTTAAGAGCTTTGCAAGTATTTATGCTAAGTTGATAAATTCTTCAATGAGTTATAATCTATTAAGAAACTGCTTAAATTTCCTAAATTATAATTAACAATTATTTCCACAAATAGCAAAATGAAATTGAGGATAAAACTTCACTCTCTAATGTTGAAAAGTATCTTGCAACTTATAAAAGAAAGCCTGGAAAAGTGTTCAAGTAATCTACTGAAGCTATAAGGGAGAAAATTGTGAGTAATGTTTGTCTTGTAATAATTTTCTTTATTATTGCTACTTTTGTTGAGATGACCAAATTTATTGCTTATTACATGTGTTTCTGATTTCATTTTATTTTTTAATATTGTTAATTTGTTCTTCTTGTCAAAATGAGTTAGTATAACTTAAATTATAGTAGATTTTTTGTAATCATATATGATGCTTGCATACATTAGTGTGACTGTAAATTTTCTTTTGTAGGTTCATATTAAACAAGTGCAAAAGGAAAATGATAGTCAAAAACTTGATGAAGTTATGACTGATATGGGAGTGATAAGGCCTAGATATAATAAAAATTTTGGAAGGAGTGTGAAAGCATCTAGCATGAAAAAAAAAGTAATATGGTAAGTGAAACCTTATATAAAGTTCTTGATAAGTATTTGTAGTCCATCAAGAATGGATTGGAAGAAGAGATGAACCACAAAGTAGAAATTGAAATGGAAAGAATGAGAAAGGAATTATAATAAGAGAAAGTTGAATGTTTGAAAATGAAAAGGCAATTAGAATAAGATAAAGTTGATATAGAAGAAATAATAAAAGTTGAACATTTGTAAATTGATTGTATCTAGTCACTCAAGAAAGCAATCTTCTATTCCACTAAACCATACAATCAATATGACGAATATCATGTGACAAATTTCCTTAATTCATTGTTGTTGTACATCAACTTGTTATCTTTTTTGTTGAGAGTAATTGCCTATGTTTATATCTTTTGAATTTGTTCATAAAAAAATTGAAGCATTATGTTTTTTTTACTATGTTATTTGTCTTGATTAAATTGAGGTCTCAATAAAGTAGTTATTATTTCATTCTTTAGATACATCAACATGTTTATAAGCATAGTAGTTTTACAATTCTAAGCTACCATTTGTTTCTTTTTTTAGTAGGAAGGTGATGATTAGGAGTAAATAAGGAGACACTTGGTGAAGATTTTGGAGTGCCTATAGATATTTGTTTTGTTTAGTATTTAAATTAATTCACTTGTATTCTATATAAAATGGAGGAAGATAATGTAGGTGAATATTTTAGCTAGTGATTTTTTACTTCTATATTTTGAATATGTTAAAGATTAAATTATACAGATGGATTATATAACATATATAATATAGTTTTCTTTTATAGTTTACATTTAACTACACAATGAAGACATACGTTAATGTATGTATATTGCTTTTAATGTATATATCGATGTTATCTAATTAACGACAATAGTTTGCTTTTGCATTAACATATTATTGATAATGAAAGAATAAACTATTGTTTTTGTTGTTACAAATTGTTGCCTTAAAAAATCACTTTATTGCCTTATAAAGAGTCAAATTATTGTAACATCTATTCAACATTATTGCTATAATTTAAAATTATTATGTTGCCTTAGTCAAATTTTGAAGTAAGATTATTTATTTTGTTGCCCAATCATGAAATTTTGTTTACTTATGTTTATAACTGTGCTATTTTATTTAACAGTATGAATTATATTGTCTTAATAAAAAGACAACAATAATTATATTTATAATTAAGCTTTTGTACGTTGCGAAAAGCGCTTTTGTTGCAGTGAAATGAGAAATATCAGCAAAAGTTGAATTAGTATTCATATTATAGAGCAATGTCTCAGGAATTTCTAAGCTAAATTTGAACTTGATTTAATGACAAACGATTTTAAATCAAATAAAAAATCTAAATTGGTTTTTAAAAATTTTGCTTTCCTATTTTTTCTTTTCCCTCTCCTTTTCTTACGGACTTTTACCTGAACACCACTAACCAAAATTTAAATATTAAAAAGATGAGTTAAAAGATCACAGGGCCCAAACCTAATACGACTTGCAATCTAAGAAGGCTGTTATTTATTATCTTCCAGTCTATCGTCTTTAATCTATTGTGCAGTTTGAAGAAATATGATTTCTCAATGAACAGAGGTAAATGGGATTAGGCATAACGAGAATTATCTCAGAATTTCAGGTTCTTAATAAGTTGCTTACCGTTTCGATTGCAGTCAGCACGCGTCACATTAGTCCGCAATCTTATGGATGAAAGAAGATTCTAACCGTGTATTCATCTTCCATGGAAACCAGGAATATCCAATTGCATCTTTCTGTCTAAATTCCTTGTGATATATGGAAAAAGGGTTTTTTAGCAACAATCCAGCCACTGACAAAGGCTTCCTTCCAGCTCCAGTCACCTCTTCTTCAAGTTATCTTTTGCTTTACTTTTAGCCAACAATCCCATGTTCTCTTGTGAAAATAACGATCAGGATTCCGAACTCAATCTGTAAACATTTATTTGTTATCTTCACCAGTCGAAAGTGATTCTTTTCCTTAC
>JAOQMP010000004.1:32971660-32981871 GCA_027563575.1 Erythroxylum pedicellare | reverse complement strand
GGTATCACTAACATGAATAATACCAATAAATCGCTCAAGCACACATCCTTTTGCATTCACATAATGTAAAACAATAGCCAATTGTTCTTTGATTGAGATATCACGAGACTCATCAATAAGGATAGAAAATAACCCACCTTGTAGATCATTAATAATGGCATTGGAGGTTTCAATTGCAGCGGCTTTGACAATATCTTTTTGTATGTCAGGAGAAATGACTGAGAGATTTTTGCAGGCATTGTTTAAAACAACATTGTTGATAGCTTCATTATGGTCAGCCAAGAATTGTAAATGTTAAAGAAAATTACCATTATTACTAGAAGTCTCTGATTCATCACGACCACGAAAAGCCAATCCTTGACGTAAAAGAAATCGAACACAATCCACTGATGCAGTGAGTTGGGTACGATAGTCCTTTTGAACATGGTTGGATTGATTAGCATAAGCAACTTGAATATGTAGTTTCTGATTCATCAAATATTGACATTTCTTCCAAGCTATATTGTGAGAGCTATTAGGACCTCCTACATGAATATGAAATCTGCCTTTTTTCTCCCAATTGTTAAATCCATTAGTAACAAAAGTATCACCACCTGCTTGACTTCCAATATCCGACCTAAAAAGATCGCAACATAAGCAAAAAACTGCATCTTTTGTAACACTATACTCCAACCAAATGGCGTATTCTTTAAACCAAGATGAAACAAATCTACGATAAATATTTCCAAGTTTTCTTTATGGAAAATCATGCTCAAAAGGTTGACGTGGACCCTTTTGCAAATAAGCTCTTCATATTCTATCACGGTCATTAGGATGATAATCTGAAATTTTTTCGCAATCCTGGATTAGAATGAAGATCATCTAAATTGACTTCTAAATGAGGATACTTTAAAGGGTTGGGGCTAGAATTCTTATTTGTAAGAGGGCCTTTGAAAAAATTTTCTATAACTGAAATCAAAGTTAAGTAATTAGAGAAGATATCATGATATACAAATAAAATATGTACATAGAACATGAAGAAAGAATAATGTTGTAAGAAAAAAAAGTTTGTTTAAGAGCTAACGGTTGTATTATTATCAAAAAGAAAACAAGCTACATTTGCTAATCCATCATTGTTTTCAAATAATTATAAATTTCATATTTGATATTTCTACAGCCCCCATTTTATTTATTTTCCTTAAGACTCATTGTATCATTGCCCAATCATTAGTTCAAAAAAATTGTTATTTGATCTCTTTCCCTTTTGTCTCTAAATTGGTGAGAATTATTGAATTTCTCCCTATGTATTTTGAATTACTAATTTTCTTCTTTTCTTTCTTTTGATTATTGTACTAAATAGTAAAAGAAAATCTATAAATGCTACAATGACTTAATGAGTTTCACATATCCTAATATCCATATAAAAAGATATTATAAAAGTATCATAGGGGACAAATTGAATACAAAATAAACAAAAAAATTATATATTGACAAAAAATTAACTAATTAAAACCATTTAAATAATAACACTTTACGCAGATGCAAAATATGAAATACACAAACAAAAAGTAAAATTTTCATATAAATATTGAAAAGAATAAAAAGGAATCAATTAACTTATTATTTAAATGCAGAATTTATGGCAAATATTGGTAATTACTTGTTATTTTGATGGGCATAACTCAAAGACTGCAACTTGGAGAAGATGAAAGCTTTGGGTGTGGTCTTCGTAGAATTGGGTGAAGAAGAAACCAAAAAGACAAAAAGTAGTGTACTAAAGAAGCCAAAAGGGTAAAAAAAAAAATCTCAATAAAAAAGCCAGTTAAGCATTTGGTTTTTATCTCTCTATTTGTAGGCATTCATTTAAAAATCATGGGCCCAAATAATAGTAATATTAATAAAAATGGATGGGCTCAGATTTTATTTTTTATTTGATATCTTAATATATCTAAAATTTGTACTATTAATTTTTCGTCACCAATTAAATTAATGGGGGCAAATTTTTATTTTTTATGAGATCAAAACTTAAAATAATAATATTTTTATATGAAATTTTTTGGAGCCCGTGGGGCAAGTAACCCCACTTGCCTCCAATGTGCATCCGTCCCTGATTGTTCGCCATCTCTTCAAACAAATTTTGTGTCACTTACACTGGTAGTCATGAAATTCCTTGATGACAGACATTAAATCCTAGGCTCGTAAAGTCCATAAGGGTCATTTACTCTCCGTGATCTATTTTCTCCATCATCGTTCTTTCTATCTCTTCTTGGCATTTAACTTTTCGGATTCTTCATTGTTGCCTTATGATGTTCAAATTGATGTGTCTTCTACTTTTTGCCCAAACTTCCTACCATTTTATTTTTAATTTCTTATTATTAGGTATCACAATCACAAGAAAGGGTAATAATTCCTTAAAACAAGGAATTCAAAAAGCCTTAAACTAATTTCCTGGCAATGTCACCAAAAACTTGTTAAGCAAGTTTTACTTAATATAAAACCCTCAATATCCGTAAGTATACAGATCATATACTTGTAGTAATTCAGGTATCAATCCCACAAGGAATTAGATAAAATTATATGAACCTAACTTTGTCTAAAGTTGTGAAATTTGATTAGGGGGAAATAAAATTAAAAATTAAAACAATGAATTAAAATAGAGCACTTAACCACTTAATAATTGAGTTGTCACAATAGAACAAGGATGATCAAGTATGAAACTATATGATTCCTTTTATCATCATTTTTCTCCCTTAACCATTTTTTGATTCAATTTGGTGACAATCTTAGATTTTCGAAGGGTTTGATTATTCTCTATCAAGACCTAATCAATTAAACCTAATTAATTATTCCTAATTGATTCCTGAATTCCATATTTGTAATATCTCGATTTATAAAAATAGCCTAACATTTTCAACTAGTTTTTAAGCAATCTATCGGATAATCAAGTTCTCACACAAAATCTCTCTTCATATGATTATCAATTTGATATTTGCATGACTTATTAGGTCTTTAACTCTCATCACCCCACCTATTTAGATAAATATCGACTCATTCTCTTGATTTATTGTCAAAGTATGAGCAAATACAAATATCACAACACCTAAAGCATTGCATTGAAATAAAAAATGATCAAGTCATAAATTGAGCTAAGAATAGATCCTAATATGAAATTAAAACACTATCAACATGTGCAGCATTCTCAATCCCAGTTCATACATCAATATATAGGAAATAAATAAAAGAAGGAGAGAAAAACTTGATTGGATTGGTCTGGAGTTAGCTGGACAATTGTTGCTTCTCTTTCTCCTTTCTTGCTCTTCCTTACTTCTTTCTCAATTTGGTAAGATGGAGGGTACTCTTTTTTAGAGTCTTTTTGTTCTTTTATATCCTAAGGTTAATTTTAGGCTTACCCATGTCATTTTGTTCCAAAAATATCCCTAAATATCAAAAAATATGAAACAGGTCGCGTATGAAAAGTGTCTAGCATGACCGTGATAGGGGTGTCACGTTCTTGACCCTACCTTTTAGCCCAAACATATTCCAGCTTCTTCAATCTTTAATTATCTTATTTCTAACACTTATAAGCACACCAAACACCTCAAGAAACTTAAAATTAAGATTCAAATCATGCTTTAAACCATATAAACACTTAGAATATAAACAAACATTAACAATAACATAATTCTAAGCCTATACATATGATAATCATCTAATAAACACATAAAAACACACATAAACATCTTTGAAAACATAGTATAATTTACACTTATCAATCGACGTTGAAGAAGCGGTAAACGTAGGGTTTACTAGACCCTTAGCAAACTTACAATGTCATCAAATCCCTATGTCCATAATAAAGATAAGATTTCAAAATGATCACACTCATACTTTTATAGGCTTTTCTCCTTATTGTTCTATTATGAGTAATTTAACAAAAACTTGGATCATTACATTAACTCCCTTATAAAAAAATTTGTCCTCGAATTTTAAATCTCATCTCATTGTTGAAATAAATGTGGGTATTGAATTTGCATATTCAGCTTTGCCTCCCAAGTACAGTCATCCATTGTATCATTACTCTATAACACTTTCACCATTGATATCTCTCTTAATATCATCTAACGAATCTGATAACTACTATGGCAACAGTTTGTTCTTTATATGTCAAATCACTATCAATCTCCATATTACATGGCTTAAGGATATGAGAAGGACCCAAAATATACTTTCTTAACAAGAAGGACCTAAAATATACTTTCTCAACATTGACACATGAAATACAGGATGAACACCCTATTCATCGATGAATACAATGACAATCCTATCCAGAAAAGGTCTAAACATCCTATTCATCAAATCCATGAAGGTTGCAGGAGTATTAGTCAACCTAAAGGAAATCACCAAAAATTCATAATGACCATACCTAGAACAAAGGCAGTTTTTAGAACATCTTCTCCTTTAATCCTTAATTGATGATAACCATACCTTAAATCAATCTTAATGAAGCATCTAGGCCCTTAAATTTGGTCAAACAAATCGTTGATTCTTGGAAGTGGATACTTATTATTTATCTTTACTTTATTTAATTCTTTGTAATCAATACAGAGTCGGAAGCTATCATCCTTCTTCTTTATAAATAATACTGGTGAACCTTATAGAAAAGTATTAGGTCTGATAAATCCCCTATATAACAATTCTTGTAATTGCTCCTTAAGCTCCTTTAACTCTTGGGGAGCCATCCTATAAGGTGGAATCGAGATAGGAGTTGTACCCAACATAACATCAATGTAGAATTCAATCTCCCTCTTTAGTGGCAAACCTTGCAACTCTTCAAGAAACACCCTCATTAAGGCCAAATACCCTTGAAAACCTCGTCGAAGCATCATTTTACCAGTGATGGGAGATATAATGTTTTGAGGAGCTTCCTTTTTATCACCTCTAAACCAGAATTCAACATCATTAGGAATCCTAAAAATCACTAACTTCTCCTAACAATCCAAGGTAGCAAAGTGTTATGATAGCCAATCCATACCTAAATCACATCACAATCCATCACATCCAACAATGCTAAATTAACCACTAGTTCTCTACCCTCGATCAATAGTAGACAAGAATGATAAATAATATTGGTGTTCAGGGATTACCCAGAGGGGTGACTATTGATAAAGGAGTTACTAATTTCGTTGCTTACCAAACAATCTTTGACGTAAAAATAGGTGATATAAACGAATAGGTAGGTCAAATAAGACCCCTAGCATCAATATAACAAATCGATACAGTACTTGCTACAACTGCATTAAAAGTTTGAGCATCTTATAAGATCAGGGTGAACACCAAAGTCTATCCTCCTCCTGACTGTTGAGAGGTCGAAGCCTACCCGAAACTTCTAGTACCAAACCTACCCCCAAACTTACCTCCTAACCCACAGCCCTGTCGACCTACCATTTGAGATTCACTTTGGTACTGTGTTTGATGTTGAGGTTAAACTTGATGTACTAATTGTACCATATCAGTAAAGGAACCTTGAGAAAACTATCTTTGAAATCTAAAATAAGGACTTTCTCTAGAAAAATGCCTAATTTGACCACATCAAAAGCAAGCACCCGGAGGAATATGATAAGATCCCTAATGGACTATATTGTAATCTTGACAATCAGTGCTTCTAGAGTGAGAACTACTATATCCAGAGCTGCCCATTGCGACTACTATCAGCTCTAGGTCCAATTCTAATTGATCTTGTTGGATCCCTATAACCATGTCTATTATTCTTATACCCACGTAGACCATGACCTCATCGAGACTATCTATGTTGCTCTCCACTTACACTTTTCTGTAGCATCGATGATGGCTAAGTATAACTTTCAGCCCCAAAACCATTAGTCTAGTAAAGATCAAGAATGGTGCCCTGCATGATGTATTACCTCTCCATCTCTCTAGCCTTATCTATGGCACCCTCTAAAGTCTGACCCTCTGAACGAAGTCCCATATATGAGGGATGTAAATAGTAATGTAAAGTCGCACTATCCACCTTTAATAAGTCATATACTCTGCGTATCTCATCAGTTAATAAAACTCGATAGTATACTCCTTAATCGACCTATCACCTCTCCTAAGGTGTAACAACAGTCAACTATAAGCATCTCTCTGTGGTGGTGGACAAAATCGTCTCATAAATCTCTGTTTAAAATCCTGCCGATATAAAGTACTCATAACTGGCTGAATTACCTAGACAAACCAATCCAATGCAGCTGCCTAAACTGAAAACTCAACAATATGAATCTGTATATGTCATTCTAGTTCGAGACTTGATACCATTGAGAAGGTTGTAGCAATACTACGAAAGGATGGAAGTAAAGGCAACAAGTTAAAATAAGCATGATCCTAATGTCTCAGTAGTTTAAAGAAAATTTTGACTCGATTTTGATTAACCTAGCAACTCAAATTTAAACCTAAAATTCTAATACCAACTTTCTTGCGACCCCAACCTTGGAGCATAACCAACACTAAAGAAGTAGTAAACTCAAGGTTTACTGGACACTTAGCAAGCCTAAAATGTGATCAAATCCCCATGTCCATAATAAAGATAATATTTCAAAATGATCAAACTTATACTTTTATAGGGTTTTTTCTTTATTGGTCCATTATGAGTAATTTAACAAAATTTTGGATTATTAACTTGTTTTTTTGAATATTTAAAGCATATATTAAAATCAAAGTAACTGTATAATTAAAGTAATTTGATATGATATGGTACAAAATATTTTGCTGATGAATTTGCTAAGTTTTATAAGGATGTAGGGATTGAACATAAACTCATTGTAACCTACACTCCTCAATAAAATGAGGTTAGTGAGAGAAAGATATAATATTTATGGATATGGGTCGATATTTAATGTTGAAAAGGACATGCCAATTGTTTGAAATGATAGCAAGTATTTAAAAAGGTTATGGCTTGATGTTGCTATTAATACTACTATATTTTTACTAAACAAGTTACCAACTAAGTTTTTAAAAGGAAAAACATCTTTTGAGGTTGGTATGGTTTTAAGCCTTCTATTATAAATTTTAAGATATTTGATTGCTTATGTTTCATTTATGTTTTAGATGTCAAATGAGAGAAGATGGATCTAAAAGTTGAATATGGTGCTACAATAATGTTACTAAGGTTACAGAATCTTTCAGCCTTCAACAGGAAAGGTGATAGTATATAGCGATGTAAAGTTTGATGAAGTTGCAAGATGGAATTGGAATAAAGAGGAACTTAAATATTTCAGTGTAAGAGAAGATAAAGTAGACTTGTATGAAGATGACATCATTCATGATATTCATGTAAAAGGTATAAGGTCACCTGCTAAAATTTATCAAAATTTTAATGTGGCAACACTTAAACATACAAAATATGCTGATGCTATTAAAGATCTAAAATGGATTGCTACAATGGAGGAGGAGACTAGTATGATGAAAAAAAAATCCAAACTTAGTAACTTGTAGATAGGCCACAATATAAGAAGACCATCAGTTTAAAGTGGGCTTATAGAACTAAACTTAATGTTAATGGTTTTATGAACAAGGAGAAGGCAAGGCGAATTGTGAAGGGATATGCTCAATTATTTAGTGTGGACTTTTCCTAAACTTTTGCACTTATGGTGAGGTTAGATACTATCAGATTTCTCTTAGCATTTGCAACATAAAGATAGTGAAAATTTTGTCATCTTAATGTGAAGTCAACTTTTCTAAATGGCTACTTAGAGGAAGAAATATTTGTTGAACAACCTAAAAAATTTGTAAAATATTCAAGCAAGGTATACTTTCCTAAAAAGGAATTATATGACTTGAAATAGGCTCCAAGAGCCTAGTACAATGAGTTTGATGAAGATATTAAAAAATGGGGTTCAACAAAAACATAAGTAAATCAACTTTATATATCAAACTTATTGATGATGATATGGTCGTCGTTTCACTATATGTTAATGACTTACTTGTGAGAGAAGGCAATGCAAACCTAATTAAGAAATTTAAAGCTCAAATAAGACAAACATTTGAAATGATTGATTTACGAGAAATGAAATTTTCTTAGGTACAAAGATTCTGCAAATTGAACATGGAATTTTTATTGGAAAACTATAATACGTTAAGGAGTGCTGAAGAAATTCAATATAGAGGATCGTAATTAAATTTGTACTCCTCTTTCTCAAAATGAAAAAGTAGAGGAGATTATACTAAGAAGGTAGATGAGGGATCTTACAGAAGCATTATAAGATGTCTAATGTATTGTGCTAAGAAGGTAGATAAGGGATCTTGCATAAGCATTATAGGATGTCTAATGTACTTGATAGCAACAAGACCAAATATAATGTTTCCTGTAAGTTTGTTATCTAGATCCACGCATTATGCTAGTGAGTTGCTTTATAAAGCTACAAAAAGGGTTCTCATGTACATTAAAGGAATCTTATTGTATAGTTTGAAGTTTGAAAAGAAAGAGAAGCTGCTTGGGCAGATTTATATGAAGATATAAGAATACAAATGGTTAGTCTTAGGTCATGTTGTTTTAGCTAGAGTTCAAAGAAGCAAGAGGTTATGGCACAATCAACTGCTAAAGCTAAGTATCATATAGCAACTATCCAATTAATCAAGCCTTATGGTTGAGAAAATTGATAACATAATTGTAAATGACTCAAAAAGGTTGCAACATTTATTGATAATCTAGTTGGCATAGCAATTTCTAAAAATTTTGTTTTCAATGGCATGACTAAAAGTTTCAAAGGGATTGTCAAAATGAAGATTTGAAATATTGAGAGAAAAAAATTAGAATTTGCGATAAAAATAACCAGGAGGAGTGATAGCAAATACTACGTTTGCTGAGATTACTGTAAAATGTGTTAGTAAAAAAATCTTATCAAATTTTGTAATCTACAAGATTTGGAGTGGATGAATTTTTATTTGATTTTGATTTAGTCAATTAATGTTATTTAGTTTTAAATTTTATTTGGTTCAATTTTACTTGATTTGATTCAGGCAATTAATTTTTATTTATTTTTAAATTTTAATTTGTTAGATAAATCTTTAAATTTTTATTTTCTCTTTTTAGTTGTAATTCATTTGCTAAATTAGTTATTGACAGGATGAACTGAAATTGAATTTTTCTTCCAAAAAAAAAAGAAAACTTTAGTGTTTACTATTTTCTAACCTATTGTATTAAGACATCGTTAAGAATAAAAACATAATACAATACAATTAATTTTTATTTAGTTTTTAAATTTTATTTTGTTGGAAAAATCTTTTAAATTCTCGAAGATATCTTGAGCATTATTTGTCTTGTTAGTCGTAATTCATTTGCATAAATTAGTCATTGATAGGATGAAATGAAATTGAACTAACACATCCTTAAACATACAAACATCAAAATTGAAATTCTTAAAATAATTGCTAATTATCAACTGACAGACACATTTATTACTAAAAAATAGAAACTAGAAAAACATTCTACAAATAAGAAAACAAATAAAAAATTCTTTAAAACACAGTCAACAACTCCATCTTTAATTATTTTCTGTAAATTTAATTGCATTATCTTAGACTGTGTTGTTCTAAATCTAACTGATAAGTTGGGAGACTACCATGGAAACATACAACCATATTGAATGAGTGACCTTAGTCCAATATGTGTGAATATGTAGGAACAACCACCTAGGAATGTGGAGCACTGGAGCAAATGGTGGAGGGAGTGGATGAGGTTCTGATGATAAGTACTCAGACGACCACTCAAAGAATAGTTCTTCATTGGCAATTGCCTTTATGCTTACTGTTTTTGTTTTTTGTTTGTACTCTCACACTTGTGTTTTTGTTATTGACCAGATCTCTATGCTATACCTAGAAAAAAGTAGCTTAAGACGTGTTTGGTTAATGAATTTGGGAAGATATTACATTAGGTTAGTTTTATATTATCATTAAATCATCCGTGTTTGTTTTCGTATTCTTTTTAGGATAATAATCCAAACTCCTCGAATATAAGAGGAATGACTTTCATTCATGTGCAACGTACAAGTTTCACAAGTTCGTAATAGCATATTTTTTCTTATTTTATATTTTTCTCTTTTTTTGCAAAACAATATAATTAATTAGAATATGCTAAAATTAAAATTTATTAATTAAAATATATTAAAATTTGATGTAAAATAAAAAATTATTTATTTTTTAGCGAAATAATTAATTAATTAGAATATATTAAAATT
>JAOQMP010000004.1:32954688-32971560 GCA_027563575.1 Erythroxylum pedicellare | reverse complement strand
TTAAAATTTGACGTTAAAGAAAATTTTAACAAATTTTATTTTTCAAAATTTTTAATAAACCAACAATTATTGATATTAACAGTAATAATAATCAGTCCTCCTTCTTATTCTAACTATTATAATTATAATTATCATATTAATTTTTATTCCTATTATTATTTAACAATCACCTCCTTAATTGTTGTTCTATCATGTAATGACTACTTCATCTTCTCCTGAAAACCTGTACCATAAACATTTTTTTTGGCAAAATTTTCCATCGGATATACACTTGTCGGGCATCTTCTTTCTTCCCCCCTGCCCCTCCCCCACCATTTGTTTTTCTAAGGCTTGCATGATGACATTAGTGAGCAACTGAAGCGTATTGTCTCTCCTGGATTCTTAGGTACAGTAATATCCAGGAACTTGAGAAGATTTGGTACTTCTTTTTTAGTGTCCTTTAGGCTAAGATCTAGCCAAGCATGGGTGATATTATTACAAAATCTCCTAGTGGGAAACTCTAATGTTATCCAGATGCTATCGTTTTTATATCTTCAATTACAAATTATGGTGCATTACAACTTCTATCGAGAACCATCTTTACATGGAAATCAGTTCTTTTATGCTTTTTTTGCTTTTGGTAAATAAGCATTGTTTGATTAATGCAAAAAGAGACAACTTGGTAGATATAAGGGAGAGGCAAGATGAGGAAGAGGGCAGCAGAGGATAGAAGCCCAAATGTTATCATTTACAATCTATTTATTAATGGTTATATCTTAAATACCACATTATCTAATATTGAGATCGAGACATTAACAAGAGGGTTGAAAAGTTGTCTGCAAGCTGTGCATTTCGTAGAAAATGTTAGTTCAACTGAGAATAAATAGAAGCTATATATAATTCTGAGATAATATTGGATAGAAGATGATGTTCCCACTTCCCATATAGCTCAAAAGCTAATTAATTGGTACAACTTGATTACGAGACTAGAGATCTCTCTTATAGCTTTTCAACTTTATATCCGTTTTAAGTATTAGCTGTTTATGAATTATTGGTAATATATAAATTTGCCAGATACGAAGAAGCTGATGCAATTCGTGGTAGGTTTTGGTCGTCTTGTCACGAAATGGAAAAGGAAGATAATAATGAATGTTTTCCGTTAATAGAAAGTGATGTCAAGTGAGGAGCTTAATGTTCAGTTCATGTACATAAGATTGTTTTGCTTACATAGACCGCAGTATAGTCGTCTGTTTATAAATGTTATCTCTTTGTACTGTTGTCACTAATGACCAACTCTTTAGCCCATCCAAGACTCTATGCAAACTGATAAAATTGCTGGCTTTCCCAACTTGTTGACTATTGAGCCAGTGGTACAATGTTTTATCTTCACAGTACACTGAGGAAGTTGTCGTCTCTTGGCTCAGAAGTCAGAAAGTCAATAACATTCACTAAAACTTGGTTTTCTATCTTATCAAGAACAACAATTCTGAGTAGAAATTTCGCTGAGACCCGAGATTTAGAGAAGTCTAATAATACGCAACCTTACCACTAATCAGTAGAGCGGCTGTTTTCAAATTTTGTATCATATCATAAAGATACAATCTGAATTATTGCAGTCTGTGCAATCAGATTAGTGGGGAACAAAATGTTGAATGAAACTAGAATTCATTGTATCTATAGAATTTTAACAAACACAAATTTTAAAGAAAGAAAATATGAAATATCCTCAAAACTCCATCCCAATTAAACTTCAGACGTTTAGTCGCTCCAAGAATTCATCTGCTAACCGTTAAATCTAAATAAGTTTCTCAACAAAATTAGCAAAATCAGGGATTTGGTGGACTTCGGTTTTTACAATCCAGGATCCTATGTCCTGAAGACCTAAATTTAACAAATGACTGCTTACTTTCAATTAGTTCTGCGAAGACAGAGGAAGAATGTCTGAGATAATTCAGATGACTTAATCTATTGGATATACGAGTACAGCTTTACTTTGCGAAGCAATAATGGTTAGTCATCCATTTACTTGTCACTGCTCGATGTCGTTAGAACATTCAAGGAGTTATAGGCCCTTGTGTATTCTAATGAACAGCGAAACGAAGAACTGTGCGCACATCTAATGGAGAAGTCAACTGAAAGTTTGGTTTCGTATTATGTTGGAAATGTCACAGATTAAAAGCTAGAAAAATGGCATTTTACAATTTGAACTTGTCCCATATTTACATCTTTAACTGTCAAAGGTCAAGTCTATCTTATTCATAAATCCAGAGAGGGCCTAGACAATCCAATATGCCATTCTCACAATCTTGAGAGTTCCACAACGAATAACAGAAGCACGAGTCCAATCCATTACAATCCCTGTGAGCTTTCTTTTCTGTTTGATCAAAGGACCAGTCTGACATCCAATCATACAACCTGGTCTCATACGGGGAATCTAAGTATGTAAAGCTTGATAGTACGTACTGGTCCAAGAAAGACTCTGTGGTTCCATTAGTATCCTGAACCAGTCTATAGTCTTCAATGTCATATTTCTGGGTATTTGTATCACCTTTTTGATTCAAGAAACCATTTTTGGCATTGCTTGAGTTGCACAAAAGGGTTCCTGTATGCCCATATAACAGTTGTTTAATAAGTTGAAATAATTTTGATTGAACTAGAAACAGCAATCTAATTTACATCATGGTTGGAAGGAGTAAGTTGTTGGCTAATATATTGCACCTTCTTCTTGAGCTTGAAGTTTCTTTCTCAAATGCGTCCTCCAGTAGTTCTTGATCTCATTATCAGTTCTTCCTGGCAACCTTCGAGCAATCCTCGACCACCTATACAAAAGATTACAATCAGTGGAAAACTTCAACTCCAGTAGTTGCTAGAAAGAATATGGGTACCCAGAGAAAGGTACATTACTTGTTACCCCACTGATCATGAAGTTGTATAATCATTTGCTCTTCTTCAGCACTTATATGGCCCCGCTTAAGGTTGGGACGAAGGTAGTTCAGCCATCTTAATCTGCAACTCTTGCCACTCCTCTTAAGACCTGAAAGTACATAAAACTTCAATATTATAAGAGGGTCAGGAAGAGAAATAATGAATACTCTATCTTAACCTTGAAAATTCTTACCAGAAGCTCTGGCAATGTTATCCCATTTTCGCTCCCCCAAAAGTTTCACAAAAGTTGCTAATCTCTCATCCTCTTCTTCAAGCCAGGGTCCTTTGCGCAAATTGTCGGTTTGCATGGCTGCTTGATAAGCCATTGGCGTCGGTGAGTGCTCGAGAGAAGCTTCAGTTTGTTCTTATAATACGAGAAACATTAAAGAGGATAAAAGTTGAGCTGAAAGGGTGACCAGAAATTTTTACATGGCAAAGTACGTGGACTACACTAGTTTGTGGCTACTCCACCATTGGCTTACATGAAACCGGGCTCATATTTTTCATTTATTGAGGAGAAAATTTAGAGGGAATTAAAATGATAATCACGAGGTGGATAGAGTTCTAATGACTTTATGCATCACCAGTTTTGGCATTACCTTCAAAGGTTGTCCATCACATGTACGACAAGTCTACAACTACTGCACTTACGCAGTTCAGAGATTTGCTTTTGTCTCCGCATATACTAAACCATCCTGTAAGCCCTCTTTATTCAGTTCGAATAAAGAGAGAAAGAAAGAAAAGAGAGAAAAGATATGATTCTTTAATCCCTGGACAACCATATGGAGTGTTTTGGAAACCAATCTGTATCTTTATCTAGATCTTTTCTTTCTGTTTTTCTCTTCTTTTTTTCAGATCAATCAATTGAAGAAAATAGGCAGGCGCGAGAATAGTATTGTATTCATTTATAGTGATATAATTTCTTTAAAAGAAAGATAGAAGTAAAATAATCATCTTTGCTTCAAAAGTAAGCTCTAAAGGAATATTTGCAACCGGAGGATAACCAAAGCTCACTATTGGAGCAGAGATCCACAAAGTTAACTGGTTAAAGCATAGGGAGAGATGTACTAAAGTCTTCTTTAATTCAGTACTAAGAAGAATGTAAACAGAATCGTTTCTATTAAAACTGAAGCTGGAGAGGTTGTGGTTGGACAAAAGGAATAGCTAAGAAAGCAATTAACTTTTACAAGAACCTTCTAAGCTCAGTAGCTTCCCCTCCTGACATAGGACATGATCTTAGAAAGTTTGTCACAACAAAAATTTCTAAACATATGGCTTCCTTATTAATTAGGCCTATTACAGACTAAGAAATAGAGAAGGTGGTGTCTGACATGAATGGCTCTAAAGCTCCGGGTCCTAATGGCTTGAATTGTTTCTTCTATAAAAAAGCTTGGAATACTGTGGGGGGGTTAATAAAGGAGGTAGTGCATGAGTTCTTTCAAAGAGGGGTACTGCTAAAGGAGATTAATAAGATCTTCCTTTGTTTAGTTCCTAAAAATTCAAATTCGTCCTATTGGAATGAATTCAGACCTATTTCTTGCACAAACTTTCTCTATAAGATTATTGCAAAGATTTTGGCAAACAGGTTGAAGGAGGTTCTACATTATCTCATCAGTAAAAATCAAGGAGCTTTTATGAACAATAAAGATATTGGGGACAATATTCTTCTAGTTCAGGAGCTCTTGAAAGGGTATAACTGTAGGATAAGTTCTCATAACTGTACTATCAAAGTGGACTTACAGAAAGCTTTTGATGGTGTGAACTGGAGCTTTTTGTTACAAACTATGAAGGTCATAGAATTTCCTCATAGGTTCTTAAGGTGGATTCGGGAATGCATTACAACTGCCTCCTACAGAATTCTGATAAATGGGAGCCCTACGGAGATGTTTAAAGGCAAAAAATGACTTAGGCAAGGGGATGCTCTATCACCTTACCTATTCTTAATTTGCATGGAGATTCTTACTCAAATGTTGAAGTACAACTCTTCTAAGGACTCAGGCTTCAAATAATATTCCAAATGTAAGAAGATTTCACTAACTAGCTTATATTTTGTAGATGACCTCATACTCCTAAGCAAGGCAAATGTCCACTCAGTCTCTCTATTGATGAACACTCTCAATTCTTTCAAAGAGATGTTGGCTTTGCGTATTAATCTTAAAAAGAGTTACTTCATTCTTTCAAAAAGTACTTCTCACCTCTCTTATGCTTTGTCTCTAGCAACGGGAATGGAATTAAAGGAACCTCCTCTCCTTTATTTAAGCATTCCTATCTCATCTAGAAGACTAAGGTTTTGTGAATGTATTCCTTTAATTGAAAAAATTCAGAAAAGATTGGAATCATGGACTAATATAGCCCTATTCTATAAAGGGAAGCTTCAGCTCTTGAAGTCGATGATATCATCAATGCAAATTTACTGGTGTTCCTATCTATTTCTCTCCAAAGGGCTTACCAAAACAATTGAAAGAATGATGAAGTAGTTCCTATAGGGGAATAGGAATGGTGAGAAATGGAAAGCAAAAGTCAATAGGAAGAGTACCTATCAACCGAAAGAAGAGAGGGGATTAGGACTGGAGTCAATAACTAAGAAGAACATATTACTTATGACTAAGAGAATTTGGAGAATCCTAAGTGATAAGCAGTCAATGTGGATCAAATGGATTCACATTTACATATTAAAATATGGGAGTTTTTGGGCTCTAAGACTCAAAGACAGTTACACTTAATTTTTTAACCAAATTATGAAAATGAAAGATGAAGTTCAACAGAACATTTCTTGTCAAATAGGGGCTAGAGAAAGATTTTCCTTATGGTATGATAATTGGACAGGGTAAGGAGCTTTATTTCAAAATCAGTTGGCTAGAACCCTATTGGTGAGGTTTCCTATGAATACTAAGCTCAAAGAAATATTCACAAATAGAAGTTGGTTACTATTAATGGATGAAATTAGACTTCTGTCTATTCCACAGTTTATAAGTCTTCGAGAAAGAGATACTTATCTATGGAAAGGGATTCAACTTTCAGAAATAACGCTAAAGGAAGCTAAAAAATTGAGGGATGGGACAATTAATGGAGTGGGATGGTACTCTATGGAACAAGGTTCTTAGACCTAACACTAACTTTTTTCTCTGGCTAGCAATGTTGAACAAACTCAGCACTTTGGATAGACTACAATTCCTGCCCTCCTCAAAGACATGTATTCTATCTAATCTAAAGGAAGAAACTAGAGACCATCTTTTCTTTGAGTGTGATTTCTCTAATAAATTTTGGGCAAAAATCTCAAAACTATGTGCTACTAATCCAATTTCGAATAAACTATATAACATCCTACTGGAGTTACCTCATCTACATGTCTCTAAATTTGATAGAGTTGTTATTCTAATTTCGGTTGCTACTTGCACTCAAGCTATTTGGAAAGAGAGGAACTACAGAAGGTTTGAACAGAAGTTTGTTTCCCTACTCTCTCTTATAAAGCCGATTATAGCTAGCATAAGAGAACAACTAATTATAGATCAGTTGAACTCTCACTGTAGCAGAGGAATAGCTCTCATATGGAGAATCTAGTCTCCACTCCATATTACTCAGTAAATTCATGACCAGAGTTCAATCTCACTACAGATCAGAAATCAAGACCTTATGCACTCAAAAATGCAAACAACAAATCATGCCTTTACTTATGAATACAAGAGTAGAGGAAATCAGGATTCACTTGTTGAAAGCAAAGTAGTGCTCCCTTCTAAGTCTTCGTCAAAGGTACCTCCCTGTCAGATTAAAGAGTCACTATGAGTTCAAAATAATAGAAAAGGGCAAATCTATCTGAGATGCTTACCTAAGTGAGATTTTCTTAAAGCGCATCGCTCATCCTTTTAGTTAGCCATTTCTGTAGATGTTGGGAAAAAGGTTATATTATACCCCAAAATACAAAGAATCGTAGTGATTCTAAAGATGGGACCTACCTAAGATGAGCTCTATCATCTGCGGATAAAGAAGGAGAAGAAGAGCGGGACATCCACATTGCTATCCTTGCCATCTGCAATACACTTCTCACCCACCCGAATTGAGAAGCTTCTGAAAGCTTTGAGAAGGAGAAATTAGTTATACCCTAATCATATAACGACATACTCGAAGCTTCCTCTTTGCGTCGTCGTTTTTGTATTATGTAGTAGTTTTTTGTATTAGTCTAGTTGTTTCAGTGTACTAAGAGGTCTTTGTGGCAGACCTGTATGTTAATCCCTTAATTCTTTAATAAATTTTTAAATTTTTCCAAAAAAAAAACATAAGCAGGCTATAAGAGCCCATCTGGACTGGAGCCTTGAACGAAGACCAAGGGCAACGAATTGATCCCTGGGCTTGGATAACAATGAGAAAGACGCTATTATTATCACTGCACAAGGCTACCAAAAAGTTTCACCATCACTCGGAGACAAGTAACCCAATATCGCAACTGTTCTATCTTTCTATCCATTCATTATTTTCGGTTCTCACGTTATTCAGAGATTTGGGTCTCCGCATATACTAAACCATCCTGTAAGCCCCTCTTTATTCAATTCGAATAAAGAGAAAAGGAAAGAAAAGAGAGAAAAGATATGATTCTTTAATCCCTGGACAACCATATGGATTGAGAAAGTGTTTTAGAAACCAATCTGTATCTTTATCTAGATCTTTTCTTTCTATTTTTCTCTTCTTTTTTTCAGATCAATCAATTGAAGAAAATAGGCAGGCACGAGAATACTATTGTATTCATTTATAGTGATATAATATCTTTAAAAGAAAGATAGAAGTTGCCTACTTTCTTACCCCCAGTTAAGGAAGATTCAACTGAAAATAACCATCTTTGCTTCATATCTCAACATAAGCAGGCCATAAGAGCCCATCTGGACTGGAGCCTTGAACGAAGACCAACAGCAACGGATTGATCCCTGGGCTTGGATAACAATGAGAAAGGCGCTATTATCATCGCTAAATAAGGCTACCAAAAAGTTTCACCATCACTCGGAGACGGGTACCTCAATATTGCAGCTGCTCTATCTTTCCATCCATTCATTATTTTCCTTTCTCATGTTATACTAAGACTGTAACCAGTAAAATAATGAATTGAAGAGGGCATAATCAAGCGAGATCTACATAAGCGATTCAAGGGCAATCATCAAAGAATGAGTCCATGTCTCTGACACAGATTCAGAAGACAATCTGCAACTCAATAAACAGAGAAAAAACAGAAACCTCTATTGTTACTATCTAACAATCGCCTCCCTGTTTGTGACATTGATACTAATCATCAGAACAAAAAATACATCAAAGGACAACATTAAAGTATATATAATGTAGAGTAGTCTCCTTGATTGGGCTTCAATTCTTCAGTCTCAAAACAGGAATTGCTGGCAACAACCAATAAGTCCTTAATCTGCTAGCGATCTATAAATGATTTGTTCATCAAGTTGACAGCATCATCCATAAACTGCAGAGGGAAGAAAATTCAATAAAAATCGTGAGGCCAGAAACTGAAAGATTTCATATGAGTTTGTTCTTACAAAATCAGTATGCTCAAAAGCATTTGGCACTAGTATACAAAGTCACTTCAAATGTTGCAAAAATCAAATTAGGACAACCAGGCTTGTCCAACAAATGTTAAGTTTCCTCTCAAACCACAAAAGACAGTGCAAATGATCATTGTTTTTCACTAGGGTTTTTCTAGGGATGAACCATTCCATAAAAGCATCGCTACTTTCTTGTTCACTCTGACTGAAAGCTTTTGTAAATATATCCATATACAAAAGCAGATACATAGATATACATAACCACAAATTTTGAAAGGAACAAACACATGCTGTAAAGGCAGGAGCCGCAGAATTACATCATTGAAGCAAAATGCGGGCCCTATTAGCCACACTTAATGTAATGCTTAAAACTGGTAATTACAACGATAACCAAGATTATCTTCACCCATTTGAAGGCGCTTTCTTTTCTGTTCAAATTTTCAACTTATCCAACTAAAATTATTATAGATTAAATACTGAAACAGACATTGGATATCCATTTTTCTACCACAAAACATCTTCTGTCAACCTTCCACGCCAATATAAAATTTTAATCGACCACAAGTTAAGCAGCCATTCATTTAAGTAATTACAATGAAGAACACCCTTTTGATCCACTTCAATATGGTAGCTATTAGTAATTATATATTTGCACAGAAGCACAATAAATGAACGGTTACCTTTCCAAGCAGCTTAAGTTCTCGTCCAACGGGCTCCAGAAATTTCAGGTTAACGTCAATAGGCCAAACCTGCGCAACCAAAAACCTCAGCGAACAATAACAATGCAACCGACAACAACAAAAATTCTTTAACTTAAAAGAAATATATAGACCTTGACGCCAACAATGCGAATAGGTTTGATTTGTCCTGGAACAATACAATCAGGGCCAGCAGCTTCCAAAACAGCATCCATCGCCAACCCACTTCCTACGGGATTAGGATGCTGCAAAGACCAATTCCAAACCAAAGTCATGATAATAATAAATTAAACCCAGAGAAAAGGAAATGTTAATAGGGGTTACTTAATTACCTTCATAACGAAGAGAGCATAATTGGAATAAGGAGATTGAGAGACTCGGAGAAGAGGGGAGTGGTGGATTTTAGGTATGGGTTTGGAGGAGGTTACGCGCCATGGAGCGTCCTTTTGAAGAATCGCTGCTCCTCCCTTCCTAGTCGACATTAATCAGTCCACAGAGTTAAGTCGGAAGCTTTCTACTCTTATCGCTTATCTAATCCTTACAATTGTCCTTATCAAGCCGAAGACGAAGACCTAAATGTAAAATATGAAATTTCACGAGGTACCTGTGTGATTTTTCAAATAACATTCACCAGTCCCCATACTTGTTTAATATTTTCAATCGAGTCCAACAAATCAATTTAATATTAACTTAATTTTGGTAATATTGATACAATTTGGTATTGACCTTTGGAATACTTTTACTTTTCAGCAAGGAACGAGCCGGGTGAGGCGTAAATGACGATTTGCAATTATGTATGCCGCTGGGCCTCTTGTCCAAATTCACCGGTCTTTTGTTATTTTAATTATCCGTTTTTGAAATGTTTATATTAGAATTTAAAATAAAAATACATGATACTGAAAGAGACCAGTAACTAAGGCAGAATAAAAGGATAATGATAGCGTTGCTTGCTTCACAAAACCATACCATACGATCTAGAAATTATCATGGAAAGTTATGCAGAGATCCATTGGTCCTTTGCCACTTTCCATGAGAACGTTGTGGACTAGTTTTACAGATCATTGACATGTGATGAAAAGGTACGCGCAGATAAATATCAAGTTATGCTCAATGTCCCATTTTTCCAATCATTTTCTCTTCCCCTTTTTAAATATAAGGAACATTATAAGAACAAGAAAAAAAAATATATGAGATTCTCACAAGTCATTATTCATGTGCAGCATATTTGCCTACAAATCACATACATTTTGTTTTTTCTATTCAAATTACATTTATGGCTGCTATTCTTGATTTCTTTAATGATTTGATTGGGATTATAAAAAAAAAAAGACAAAATTAGAAAAGAATAGTTACCAAAACGAGGATGAGCATTTCTCCGTTTTTCTTTTTCTGTTTCCATTACCATGAACCGTCCAATCCAACGATCAGAAATGGGTTAAACGGTACTCATATCCTCACCCCCTCTCTCTACTGCAACATCTGCCAGTCTCTTCCATGTCAACTCTCGCTGCTCTTCCAATTCTCTAGCGTTGGCCTCTTTCTCTGCGTACTGCCTCTCACACTCTTCAAACAACTCTGCATCCATCTCCACGAACATTTTTCGAACATTGACTGTCAGCCCGTGAACTGCCTGATTCCAGTGAGTCTCAATATTCTTCTGCAGTGCCTCAAATATAATTGGCAGTATGACACCGCGATTCTGAGCAATTAACCCAACTATGTGCTCATTATTCCACAAAAATAGCGCTCGCTCTGCAACCTGCCAATGGAATTTGATGTCAGAAAATATTCAGAAACAATAATAACAATAGCTTCCTATGTTCGCAGTAATATGTAACAAGATTGACTGGCAATATAGTTGATTCCATGTCTGCAGCTATAGCTTCTTGGAAGGGCCTGAAGAAATATATAAAGAATGGTATCTCAACAAAGTTCCCCATCACCAGTCAACAGAAAATAGGAACTCCTTTATAACAATTATTTCGACAAAAACTACCACGTGTGAGAATATATTTTCAGATAAGAAAGAGGGGGAATTAGTAAATTAATTCCCAAATCATAAATAGCCTCCACTTATTGAAAATAATGTAGCATGAAGGAAATATTGCACCGGATTTTTATTTTCTCCGCCACCCTAACTCATGGGAGCTCCAAATGAATTGTTTCAGCATTATGGCACAACGTGGCATCCAATGCTTTAAGGCATGTCCTATATATGATTTGCTAATGAAGAAGCATGAAAGATGTGGCTAACAATTCATAGGAAAATGCATCAAGGAAAACAGTTTGAAGAAGAACAAGAAAAATAAATACTAAATAACTGTATCTTAATCTTATTAGAGGTCCAATTCCCTTCACCGAAAATACAACTAGGAATACCTTATCGAGGATTACATAAATGATGTTCTTTATTTCTGGAAATTAATGCACCAAAATGCACAAATCATGTTGCAATACTGTAGGCTCCAAAATTACTACAGTAAATTAGTTTGCTATCCTACTTAATGGCCGAAGGATATTTTCTGGAAATTTACGGCTCCAAAATGCACAGATCACGTAGCACATACTGTAGTTTCTGAAATTACTAGAGGCAATGAGTTCACTATCCCACTTAATGGCCATAACGGTACTTTCTGGAAATTAAGGCACCAAAATGCACCAATCATGTTGCAATACTGCAGTTTCTGAAATTAAAACAGTCAATCAGTTTGCTAGCCTACTTAATGGCCATAAGGGTATTTTCAGGAAACTAAGGCACCAAAGTGCACCGATCACGTAAAAAATACTGCAGTTTCTGAAATTACTACAGTCAATGAGTTTGCTATCCTACTTGATGGCCATAAGGGTATTTTTCCTGAAATTAAGGCACCAAATGCACCGCTCATGTAGAAAATACTGTAGTTTCTGAAATTACTAGAGCAGATGAGTTCGCTATCCTACTTAATGGCCATAAGGGGGCTTTTTTCAGAAATTAAGGCACCAATATGCACCGATCATGCTGCAAATACTGTAGTTTCTGAAATGAAAACTAGAGCCGATGAGTTCGCTCTACTTAATGGTCACAAGGGTAGAATTTGGAAGTAATGATGAATTGAATTGTTTGCCAGTATAGGGGTGGAGATAATGCATACCTCTACTGATGTATAGGATTGAGATCCCAAGCAGGAATTTCCATATAAGCAGGGAACATTTCACAAAGACGAAATCAAAAAGGTATAGCAATTTCCACAGCCCATGCCAAATGGTCATATAAAAACTTCTATGTGCATGTTAATAAGCAAAAACACCAAGAGAATAAAAATTTAAGACCAAGTTCGTTGAAAGAGAATTCAGTTCAGAAAGAATCATAAAAATCAAGTCTTCAAATAAATGGATCATGCTGCAATCTGTTTAAGCCAACCAAAGAAGAAAAGGTTAAGCGGAGCTGAAATATCAGTTGATGGACATCAACGAGCAATTGATTTTCAGAAAAAAAAAGGAAATAAAGAATTATGCAATAACAAGCTTTCATTTTAGAGGACATAAGAAAGCAAATAATAAGGCTTCAGTTACTATGACTCGCTTCCAAATAACATCACAATAAATGCTCCATAAAATCCTCAAGGATTGAATAAATTAATGCACAAGAAACATTTCCATAATAGAAGCACATGGCCAAGACAAACTGTTCCAACCTCAGACAAGTTCAATAATGCGACATCAGAACGGGTTAACAGATGAGCATATTATATCAGTATTACCATAAATGAAATGCGGCGCCTATAAACTACTGAAACGTAATTTACAAGCTGATTCACCAACATAGAACAAACCAAGATGAAATCACATGGGTCAAATTAGTCACATCGACACTGACATTAAACCTCATTAATGAAGCAGTACTACATTTATAGGCAGTATGAAAGCATCTCAAACATTCAACAATGACACCCATCATTTACAGAACATAAAAAAGGCAATACGTTCTTTTCTCTAAGAGAAGGTAACTGAAAAAACAGCGAATTGGTGCATGAAACAAATAGCAATTACTGCAGTTAAATGCGCCAATCACGTGCGCAGACATTATTTTCAGGACAACTCAATATAATTAAAGGCCGACAAATATTGAATTCTACAGTGGAAACGATAACTTGTAAAGCGTAGACAATAGCCTAATCATCAAAAACCATTTGTCTAAGTTGAATTACAAGTTATTTCACTTGCAGTTTTTCATAATTAGCGTTTTCAATTTATCTGGCTGTATTCTACCTTAATTAACCACGTCATAACGTACGAAATCCAAATACTCCAAGAAACAAAGTATGCTAACATTTCTTTTCTTGTAATAAGTTTGGCAATATTCTAAAACCTGAAAATGGGAGCTAGTAAGGCAGCGAGCAATTTGCATGAAAAGCGGAACCATGCAGCTTTGAAACTCAGGAGACTGCGTGGCCTCAAGCACTTCCTCAAGTTCTCCAAGGAAGAGAACTTCCTTCTGACAATTAGTCACCGGCCAGAATTTCAACAACCCCCTTATAACTGTATCCGCCAGCTTATAATCCTTTTCAACAAACTGAACAATACAATAAGACAGTTGCTGATGATACAATGAAACCTGCTTTGGTTTATGCAGAGGAATCAATGCTCGTACAAGGAACAACTTATGCTCTTCTTTCATTGGCAAAGCAAATCCATTTATAATACTCCCTAAAATCTCCAACAATTCTCCAATCCCACTATGTCTCTGAGTCTCATATATAAACCCATAGAAAATATTATTAATCGCCTTCCTTATAAAAGGCCGATGAACCATAAATTTCCCGTAAATCCTATGAAGAACTGTCTTCAAATACTCCCTCTCTCTCGGGTATTCCGTATCAAACAAATCCAACAGCTTCAAAACAAAGGAGTGATCAATATACCTCTTCGCGACCTTCGCGTCCGTATCAGACGAAACGACGTATCTCAACAAAAGCTCGTACACAAGCTGCAAATGAGGCCATGACGGCTCCAAGGTCGGCTCATCCTCTTCTGGATCGGCCGCTTCCTGGCCGGTGTTCTCGTGAGGCGCCGGAGGCAGGCATCGGAAAATGTTGACGGCGACCATCCTAATCATCTCCTCCTGACAAACCTCTGATATCTTACCCGACCCGGACTGGATGAAATCCACGAGCTCTAGAAGTGTCTGTCTCTTGATTTCCTTCTCACGAGCGGACTTCAACGTGTCGCTGAAATCGAATTGGAAGCAACAAATCTGGAGCTTTCGGAGAAACAGGTTTTGGCGCTCCGAAGCCGGCACGTCGCGGAACATAGGGAGCGGCTCCACCGCCTGCATTGGTGGCGGAGTTTTTACCGATGCCGAACCGCCCTGAGTAGTTGGAGCCGTGCGTGACGCGTGGTTAACCACCACATTTGAAGGGGGACCCGACCCGGAGTTCCTACCCGAGGGCCCGAACCCGTATTCGTTGCCCTCCGATTTGGAGGGCTTACGCTTCATGATCTTCTTGAACATTTTCTCAAACCCTAACCCTAAAACAAATAATTACGATTAAAAAAAAAAAACTCAATCACGGATTGTTGATAGGACGGTGACAGGTTTGCCGGATTCAGTGTGCTTCAATGGATCATCACGCATTGGATAATAACATCACAGCGAAAAGGATGAAATTGTTATGATCTGTATATCAGCAAATCAACAGAAAGGGATCTGAGACAGAAGCCGGAGATGAAACTATCCTTTACCAGAATCCAAATGGCCAGTCATTGGAACCGATGAACGGAATGCCGGTCAGATGATCAACGGCGTCGGTTAATCCCATAAAAGACAGGGCGAGAAAGAGATAATTTTAGACAGAAGCGAGAGAGAGATAATGGGAGTGAGGATAGTGGGAGATAATTAAAGCAAAGAAAGTTGAAACAAAATGGATTCATTTACAGACCAGTAGTTTTCTAAGGTTATGTAACATCTTAATCATATCTCACCGTCCATTGATCAGATCAGCACTTTCAATTTTTATAATTCATTTTTCACATTTATGAATATTACCGGAAACTAAAAGCCATAAAGTATATATAAAATAGACATGAGAAGAGATTAAACTTGTGTTTTCGTTCGACCAAGTCAAAGAACACTTACAGTTACAACTAATTTGGTTTAGAAAATGTAAAAAGGGTGGTTGCTTTTTGAGTAAAATAGTCAACATTGGGCTGACTCAGCATGTCTATTCTAGTGTGTGAAGTGGGTATGACATGACTTGCCTTTAGAAATGGCCAAGTCAATGATCCCAAGATGCCACAATGTTATCTATGTGGGGCCAGTTTGGATGATATTTTGGAAACTTTCACCATGTTCAAAGGGATAAGGCGTTATAATTAGATACTGATTTAATATTAAAAGTGCTGCTTAACCAAGATCCAGTTAGATCTCAATTTAGGTTGAAACAAAGAAAAACGAGGCAACCCCACCTTCCGTATACTTTCATGAGTTATCTTTTTAAGAAAAACATTTTGTCCATATTTATGAATTTGTGAATTGATTTTGGAATCAATGGCATATGGGTGTAGATCTCTAATAAAAAGGTGTTTTTTCTAACTTAAATATAATTTGTTAAATGACATGTTTGTTTTAACTATTAAATTAATAATTGAAGTTGGAAAAAAGTGTAATTATCTAATCTATACTTATCAACTTGAGAAATGCAATTTATTACCGCAGAAATACTACATAAAAAAAGTGTCATAGTGTCAAAATGTAGTGTTTTATTATTACCATTAAAACACTAAGAAAAAAAACGTACTTTTTTTAATTTTGTTTGAATTCTTAGTTTTGTTTTATTTCAATTTTCATAACTTATGAAAATTATAAAAAGTGATTTGTATTTTCTATTTTTAATTTTCCATAATCTAATTTGCTACCAACTAAATATATGTTATAATTATTTAATATTAATTATTAATAAAAACTATGGAAATTTTGTTAATACATCGAGCAAATATAACCAATAGTAAAAAGTTGTTCCTTACGTCCTCCCTTTCTCCATCATTCCGGATTGCCTTTAGCTTTTTTCTTTCATTATCACGACCTATTTTTGACCTCCCAAAGACATTCGTGTCTTTCCCCTTTAAGTTTCCTCTTCCCACCAATGTCATCTTATCGTTTTCCGCACATTGTTTCTGTTATACTCCCTTTCTATAACCCACCCCTCTTTTATTTAGCAATATATCAGTCAATCATGTCTTGCATCCCTATTATTTTCCCCCATTACCCCTTTCCACCAAACCATCTTCATCCTCATCTTCTAAGAACTCATCCCATTAGACATCCCTGTCTTTACTTTTGACACTACCTTCCCAGAAACCATTACCTTCTTCACCTTCCGAGCAACCTCCCCCGAAAACACAGAAGCAAGTGGTTAGTGATAAACCATTCTAGAGCCTCACTTTTACTCCACCTCAAGAGTTGGATGAAAAGCTTGTGGTATGTCCTGACATTTTGACTCTCCAAAAGGGAGCTAAAAGCTGGGAATCAACACTTATCATATTTTGCTTTGATCAAGGACCCGCCTTCCCTCTCATACAGCACTGAACCACTAGAACATGGAAAGCAAAGGGTTTATCAGATGTCTTACTCACTGAGAATAACCTCATACTCTTCACTTTTTTATCTATATTCGATGATTAAAAAATCCTTGAAGATGGTCCATAGCATCTTAAAAACCAGCCTATCTTTTTACAAGCTTGGCAACTTAACTTACGGT
>JAOQMP010000004.1:32931490-32954588 GCA_027563575.1 Erythroxylum pedicellare | reverse complement strand
TGGCAACTTAACTTACGGTTTGAAACTATCAAGATTTAAAATGTCCCTCTCTAGATTAACTTTCACAATGTTTCCTTGGAATATTGGACCACCTAGAGGTTAAGCTCAATAGTTAGTCTTGTTGGCAAACCATTTTGCAGGGATGAACATACTGCTATGAAAAGAAGAATTGGTTACACCTGAATTTGTGTAAGCACTGAACTTTCTAAGGAGCTACCGAATGTGATTCCTATAATGAGGTTGGGAGAAGAAATAACCTATAGGAGCGCATCATTTCCATATCCTATCAATGGAGACCACCTTCCAATTTGCAAGAGAAAGTATGGATAGTTAGGGGAAGAAATTCATTATTGGTAGATCCTGAACGATAGCTGACTATTATTCCCACGTACTCCACTTCAACTATTGCTCCAGTGGAGCAGGTAAGCATGGCTATGATGCAAATTCCAAGCAGGACACCCACCTTGAATTGACCTCAGTTTAGAGAATGGATCTCTTAAAAGATAGTCAACCAATATCTTCTAATGCCAAAAGCCAAAACATAATAACATATTGCACCACGGAACATTTGCTGAACAATTGTGATATCCAAAAGCCTGACAGCAAGGTATTACCATAAGCTATAAACTACATACCTAATAATGTTTCTAGTACTTTAAGTGACACCCTAACTTCTTTTACTAAATATGAATCACCTAAGTCCACCTCTACTATGAATACTCAAGCAGAGGATCCTTGCACTAAAGATGCAGTGAATGGATAGACTTTCTAAAATGTGGAGAGAAGACAATCAAAATGAGGCAAAAGTAAAAGCTCTACAGGTTCCTCATTTTAAAGTCAATCGTAACATGGAATGTGTGTGGAATAAATAGCCCCTTTAAGTTTTGGCTTTAAGAGTTTTTTTTTTCATGAAAAACCTCTGCTAATTGCTTTTCTTGAAACCAAAATAAAATTACATAACCTGTGCAAGCTACGTGTCCTTGGTGCCTAATGGAATTTACTTTCCAATCACCATCATCATACTCTTGGAAGAATAATCTTTTGTTATAAAAAGGACTAACTCAAGGTAGAATTGTTGGACTGAAATGAGCAAGCTATGCATCTCCATCTGACATTTTTGTAGGAGAATGTTGATATAAACATTTCCTTCATCTACCCGAGTAGCTACTCATTTTAGAGAAGAAGTCTTTGGAGCAATCTTAGAACATTCAACAACTATATTGCTAAACTATGGTTGATTTGTGGTATTTTAATTTCATACTCTTCCCTTCAGAAGCTCAGGGTCATTGCAATCATAAAAACCATTAAGATGATTTCAAAGATTGTGCTCAGGACATTGGCGTGACTGATCTGAAATTCATTGGAAATACCTTTACTTGGTCAAATAAACAGACATCATCTTGGCACATAAGGAAAAAAAAACTCGATTGTGTAATGGTGAATGATACTTAGTTAAATGTATTTCCATGTAGTTTTGCTAACTTCAAAGATCCATTATTTTCATATCATTCTCCCATTATAGTCAATAGTTTGTTTTCAAAAACTTCATCCTCATTTTCCCTTCATATTTAACAATTATCTTATGCATGACTTTGTCTTTCCCGAGATTTGCAGGATGGGTGTTGACTTCCATTGTGTAGGTACTAAATAATTTTGTTGTATCCAGAAATTGAAATGCATCAAGCATGAGCTTAAACAATTGAAGTTTGTATGAGGCTCCACATTATCTGCTATCCATTTGAGAAGATCATATCTTAAAGATATAAAATCAACGCTTGCCTTAAACCCCACTGATCAGAATCTCATGGATAAGGAAAAGATTGCAACTAGTAATTATTTTCAAGCTGTTAGCAACCACCGTTCTTTGCTTCAATAAAGAGTAAATGTTAACTAGCTTAAAGATGGTGATCAATGCCCTAGTTTTTTCTTTAATCCATTCTAGCAAGGAGAAATTTCAAGAAAATCCACTCTACCAAATCCACAATAAGTTTACTACTCTAAAACTCTCAAGACATTCAAGAAGAAGCTAGTAGTTACTTTGCTTCTCTTTTTGGATTGCTTAATTAGTTGATAGTCTCCCTCCCTGAGCTTCGTTCACTTAATTTGAATCAAGTTTCTCCACTAGATTAGGATCTTCTAATTCAACATGTTGAAGACAATGAAATTGAAAGCGTAGTCTTTGGGATGGATGGTTCGAAGGCACCCACGCCTAGTGAATTTAATGGCTACTTCTTCTAAATATTGTTGCATATCATAGGTGGTTTTGTGAAACAAACAATTTAGGAATTCTTCACAAATGGGATACTCCTTAAGGAAATCAATAAAACTTTTCTCTACTTGATCCCTAAATGTCTCAACCCTTTTACTTTTGGAGACTTTCGACCTATAGCATGCATTAACATCCTATATAAGATCATTTCTAAGATACTAGCTACAAGATTGAAGAAGGTTTTATCTCCTTTGATCAGTGAGAACCAAGGAGCTTACATGAAGGATCGCAATATTGGTGATAACATTCTTATTGTCCAAGAACTTCTCAACGGCTACTCTCGCTCCAATTATGCTTCCAACTTTATAATGAAAATTGATTTTTATAAAGCATTTGATAGTATTAGTTGGGAATTTATATGGATCATGCTCCAAGCTTTCAAATTTTTGATTATCTTCATCAATTGGTTAAAGCAATGTATTACCTCTACTTTTTTAGCTGCTTATAAATGGTAATCTCACAAAAAAATTTTAAGGCAGCCAGGGGTCTCTAATAGAGGGATCCTCTATTCTCCTATATATTCATCCTATATATGGAAATTCTTAGCTCCATCATAAAACAAGAAGTGCAGCTTAACCCAAACTTCAGATATCTCTCCGAATGTAAAAAGATTACTTTACTTATCCTTGGGTTTATTGCTGATCTCCTTCTTTTTTGCAGAGCTAAGATGAGTTTTATTAACACTCTTATGAAGGCACTGAACATCTTTAAAAGTTATTATGGGTTGCATATCAATCTTAATAAGAGCATCTTTATTTTTTCCAAAGCTATCTTAGACCTCCAACCTCTTATTGCAAAAGCTAGTGATATGAACTCCACCAACCCTCCAATTTTGTACTGGGACTTATAATGACTATCAAGCACCTTAATTATCAGGAAAGTTCACCTAACCCCCCTCCCCCCGTGTTCCCTTGAGTGTATTCAAAAAAGAATCACTTCATGGGTAAATTAAAAGCTAAATTACGCAGGTAAACTACAACTCATTTAATTTGTGCTGAATTCTTTACATTTATACCAGAGTTCCCATATTTTTCTTTCTCAAAGTATTATTAAGACTATCGAAAGATTACTCAAGAATTTTTTGTGGTCCCATTCACATGGATTTAAAGGTGTAGCAAAAGGTAGATGGACTGACATATGCCTTCCTAAGAAAGAAGGAGGCCTTAACATTGACAAACACTTATGGTAGATAAGATAGCTACATTCTTATTTTCTTCAAGGAAGAAGTATCTGGCAATTGAGTAAAAGCTCCTCCCATTCTCATTTTCTTAACCATTTACTCATATTGAGAGATATGGTTAAAGGTGATATCATAAGTAATCTAAGAAATGATCCAAATTTTGCGGTCATACTCCAATGGAAAGGTTACCCGATCCACTCCCTCAGTAATAAAATCACCAAGGATCTCTTGTGAAGATGATGTCCTGAAGTGGACTGGCACAAAATTGTTTGGAACAAAGCTCTCACTCCTTGGCTATCCTTCAACCTCTAGCTCGCAATCGAAAACAAGTTAAATACTTCTGACAAATTGCCTTACGTGCTAATTAACAGGAACTATCCTATATGTCATCTCCATACAGAAACCCATAATCACCTCTTCTTCACTTGCCCATTCAACATCCATATATAACAGAGGATTACGAGACTATGTCGATAGAATGCCCCTATTTGTACCATACCAGATATCATACATAATTTATCAGTTAGGATAGCTCGCTGGCAACATATTTATCGTATATTCATCTTAGTTTTGGCGACCTGTGTTTATCTACTATGGTGGGAACGTAATCAAAAGAAATTTGCAAACCAATGTTTAATACAATAATCCATTTTGTTATATATTAATAGCAGAGCTGTCATATACAAAATCTTAGAGATATTGTTGAGCCATTATTAAGCAGATTTTGTAGATATATTGTGTAGATATATTAGCTGTTAATAAGCAGATTTTGTAGACATATTGTGCAGAAATATTAGAGATGTTATAGGAATCAAAATTCAATTCTATTGCGACTATACTCTTATTTTTCGATATTATGTTTTCCTATTGTAACTATAAGAGCACTTTGCTATTCAGCAATAAAGGATGAGCCGACTCTTTTTTACCAAATTAACATGGTATCAGAGCAGGAGTTAAAAAAAATAGAATGACAAACTCATTCAAGGAAAATGCAGTCAATTCTCCATATATGCTACAACCAACTGACAATCCTGGAGTTTCTCTAGTCACCTGCTTACTCAAGGAGGATAATTATTGAACACCACAAACTACCATCACAAATGCCTTATTAGCTAAAAGCAGAATGGGATTTGTGGATGGTAGTCTTCCACGACCTGAAGTGAATTCACCAAACGAAGCTGCATAGATTAAGGGAAATTCCATGGTGATCTCTTAGCTCTTTAATTCATTGCATTCTTCTCTTTATGATAGCGTAGCTCTCTTTGATATGTCAACGAAGCTTTGGAAAGATTTGGAGGAGCGTTTCTCACAAGGAAATGCATCTTGTGTTCATCAACTAAAGATGGAGATTGTTAATACTCAACAAAGGGATCAATCGGTGGTCACCTACTACACCAAGTTGAAGGGATTATGGGATGAATATGGATCATATTCTAACACACCAAAATGCACTTGTGACGCTATTAAGGAATTTGTCGTAGAAAAAGAAAAAGAGAAGGTTCACCAGTTACTTATGGGATTGCATGACAAGTTTAATGTTGTTCGATCTCAAACTTTAAATACTGAACCTTGTCCTCTTTAGCTCATGTTTATGGTTTGGTGGCACAAGAAGAATGACAGCAGCAACTTGCAGCCAGCAAAGGAGGTAACTTATTGGAGGAGGCAACTTTTGCAACTCCAAAAGGAAATTCCAAACCATCTAATTCTCAACCGTTGACAGGTAATCGTGATGTTTCTAAACTCTTTTGTGATCACTGTAAAAAGACATGGCACACCAAAGAGACCTGTTTTGAATTACATGGTTACTCGGATTGGTGGGAGAAAAACAAAAAAGGAAAGGGCAAAACGGCTAATTCTAGTCAAATTTCAACAGAACAATATATGACTCCTTCTCCAATAAGTGGTTTAACAAAAGAGCAATATAACCAGCTTATTTCTCTTTTAAGCCTTGAAAACTCCTTTGAACCAATGGCCAATTTTGCCGATAAGGTTTTTACTTTTCTTGCAACTAATTATGAGTGGATACTGGATTCTAGAACTTCTGATCATAATATAACCATTCCAAATGGCTCTTTTGTGAATACTGATACTTGTGGTGATGTGACTCTTAATTCTTAAATCACCTTAAACAATGTTTTGCATATACTTACTTTTTCTTGTAATCTCATTTCTATCAGCAAATTGACCCAAACACTAAACTGTGTTGCCCTTTTTTACCCTTCCTTTTGCATGTTACAGGACCTAACCACGAGGAAGCTGATTGGAATGAGTGAGCTAAAGAATGACCTTTATTACTTCAAAAATCAAGCACCAGCTTCAGCCTTCTTGTCAAATAAAGACCAATATGATTTATGGCATCAACGTCTTGGTCATTTATCTTTTAATCGTTTGTCTCTTATTTCATATTTAAGCTCAAATAATTTTGATGTTTTTTGTGATGCTTGCCATCCTGTTAAGCAAATTCGCCAATCTTTTCCCACTAGTTTAATTAAAACTCAAGGGGCTTTTGATCTTATTCATTGTGATTTATGGGGACTTTATTGTGCACCTTCTTTATCTAAGTCTCATTATTTTTTGACTATTATTGATGACTTTACCAGGTTTACTTGGGTTTATTTGCTCAAATCTAAAACTGAGGTATCCCAAATATTACTTTCTTTTCTTGCCATGGTTCATCTACAATTTAATTGTCTTGTTAAAATTATTCGTAGTGACAATGGCACAGAATTCACCAACATTTCTCTTAAACAAAGTTGTCAACAAGAAGGAATCGTCAATCAGTTTTCTTATGTTTCAACACCTCATCAAAATGGTGTAGTGGAACTTAAACATAGACATTTACTTGAGGTGGCTAGAGCTTTAAGGTTTCAGGCTAGTTTACCAATAAAATTTTGGGGTAAATGTGTTCTAACCGCTGCCTATTTAATAAATTACACACCCACACCTCTTTTATCTGGAAAAAGTCCATATGAACTTTTATTTTATTCAAAGCCTTCGTATACTCATTTACGTGTTTTTGGATGCCTTTGTTATGCTTCAATTATCCCACGATCATATGATAAATTTCATAATAGAGCCACACTATGTATTTTTTTGGGATATCCATATGGAAAAAAGGGGTATAAGGTTTATGATCTCAAAACACATCAAGTCTTTGTATCTCGTGATGTCATTTTCTATGAAAAAATTTTTTCTTACAAAGAAAATGTCTCGTCCCATACAACACCACCACATAAAGTACCTTTGCCATTACTCATTAATGATGTGTCAACGTCATAACCATTCTCACCTAACCAAAGTCTATCATCAACAGACTTTGACTACCACCCAATACCCACCCAAATACAACAAAATGACATAGATACACATGATATCATGCCTACCTCACGAATTCAACAACCAACACCATCTATTGCTTCTAGGAGATCTCAACGTGCCAAAATCCAACCGGCTCATTTTAAAGACTTTGAACTTAATTTCTCAAAAAACAAGGGTTCTTCTTCAGGCTCATCTAACGTAGGTTGCTCAAGTACAGGTCCAACATATCCTTTGTCCAAATATCTTTCTTATTCAAAATTTTCCTCTTCTCACAAATGTTTTCTTTCGGCCATTACCCACCACAATGAGCCCACATCTTATCAACAAGCAGTGCAGGTTGATCATTGGAAGGAAGCAATGAAATGTGAACTGGAAGCTCTTGAACAAAACCACACGTGGACTTTAGGGCATCTTCCTCCTGATAAAAGAACCATCGGCTGTAAATGGGTCTATAAAATAAAATACAATTCTGATGGATCCATTGAGGGTTATAAAGCTCGCCTTGTCGCCAAAGGTTATACTCAAGTTGAAGGTTTGGATTACATTGAAACTTTTGCTCCAGTTGCTAAACTCACTACTGTTTGTACACTTTTAGCTTTTGCAGCAATTCGAAATTGGGAACTTCACCAATTAGATGTGCATCATGCTTTTATTCATGGAGATTTACATGAGGAAGTTTATAGGCAACCCCCACCTGGATATTTGTCTGCTGATGATAAAAGATTTTACCATCTTCATTGCTCTCTTTATGGGTTAAAACAAGCCTCGCGACAATGATTTGCTAAGTTTTCTACTACTATCTCGCAGTTTGGTTTTCAACAATCCAAGGCTGACTCTTCTTTATTTATTTATCATCAAGGAGATTCTTTTGCAGCTATCCTTGTGTATGTGATGATGTTATTGTTGCCACTAATGATTCATCAAAATTTAAGGCTTTAAAGAGCTACTTAGCTTCTTGGTTTCCCATTAAAGATTTGGGTTCTCTTAAATATTCTCTTGGCTTAGAAGTTGCCCGAAGGTTAGAAGGAATAGTTCTTTCTTAAAGAAAATATACGATGGACATTTTAAAAGAAACAGGTACGCTAGCATCTAGACCAATTAAATTCCTAATGGAGCAACACCACCATTTAGCTTTGGATGAAAGTTCTCTTCTTGAGGACCCTGACCCCTACCAAAGGTTGATTAGAAGGTTGATTTATCTCACCATCATGAGACCTGATATTTGCTATTCTGTTCATTTGTTATCTCAGTTTATGCATTAAACCTCGATACAATCATTGGCTAGTTACTTTGCGCATATTGTGCTATCTAAAACTTGCGCCTGGTCAAGGATTGTTTCTATTAGCCTTAAGTTCTTTATCACTCAAAGCTTTTTGTGATTTAGATTGGGAAAGTTGCCCACTTACACGTCGATCTCTTAATGGCCATTTCATTTTTTTGCGGCATTCACCTATTTCTTGTAAGAGCAAGAAAAAAGCAACGGTGTCACATTCTTCAGCTGAAGTGGAATACCGTTCTATGGCAACCGTTGCTTGTGAGATCATTTGGTTATGACAATTACTTGCAGATTTATGTGTTACTCATTCAGATCCAGTTCCCTTATTTTGTGATAATCAAGCAGCGCGTCATATTGCCAATAATCCAATCTACCATGAATGGACTAAACATATTGAGGTAGACTGCCATTTTATCCGAAATTGCATCTAACAAGGTTTGCTAATTTGTCATCATATATCTACACATAATCAGATTGCAAATGTATTTACAAAAGCATTAGGAGCTCATCAATTTCAGTATTTAGTTGCCAAGTTGGGCATTCGAGATCTTCATGCTACAACTTGAGGGGGCGTAATAGCGGAACTGTCATTATACAAAATCTTGGAGATATTGTTGAGCTGTTATTGAGAGCAAATTTTGTAGATATATTGTGCAAATATATTAGTCGTTATTGAGCAGATTTTATAGACATATTGTGCAGAAATATTAGAGATATTATATGATTCAAAATTCAATTCTATTATAACTGTACTCTTATTTTTCGATATTCTATTTTCCTATTGTAACTATAAGAGCACTTTGCTATTCCACAATAAAAGATGAGCTGACTCTCTTTTACCAAAGTTAACAGATATAATACAACATGTTTGTGACCTTCTGATCGTCAAAAACCTTCGTCAACTTTGCCCAGCTTATATATTAACTTTTTTCAACGTATGAACACCTGTGTGCTTGCTCCTTTTTTTACTGATTTATATGTTGTCTCTTTTTCTTATACCTATGTGTAAGAAGTGTAAAGGTGCCTTTTAACCTTTTGTCTTTCCTATATTGTTTCCGTTATTTATCTATTAATCTCATTTTCCTTTTGAAAAAAAAATCAAATTTGGTAAAGCCACTCAAGTTGTTTGCGGTTCACTTGTCAGACACTCTTGACAAGTGGGTTGATTTGTTACTAGACAACCTTATTACAAGACGACGTACTAGGCCCAAAATTCATGTTCCAGGAAACAGTAACGTAACAAGTCAATGAGAAGGGGCAAAAAATTTTTTTAAAAAAAAACAACATTGCTTAGCATTTTATATCCAACATGTTCTAATAATTTATGTTGGTCGGTTCACGGCGGTGTATGTGGAGGAAGAGACGGCTCCGGAGCAAACAAAGACGGCCACCGTAGCATTGACATCTTCCTTGTCCGGTGATCTTTGTCCTCTGGCTGTTGCTTCATCTCTGAACTTTTTGTAAATGTCACTCTTGTAAAATTTTCTTGTCCTGTGTGCCAAGATGATTGAAACAAGAAATCCCAAGAACGTAGTAGCGGTAATTAGGATAAAAGCCTTTCTAAAACAATAAACTCCGATGCAACTAAGCTCCTTCCGAGTTTGTCTTGTAAGACCTATAGCTTTCATTTGTTTCAATGCCTCTTTATCATACAAATGGCCAGCAACTTTCACATTGAAGATATATGACCCAACAGGGCTTGAAACAGACCCCACACTATACAGAGTAGAGAAGTGTTTAAGGCCGAAGACTTCAGATATAATGGCAGATACCAGCGGTAGTTGTGCTCCAAGGCAGAATCCGATAATGATGGATGCTAAGTAAAGAGAATTAGGCACTCCAAATGCTATTAGAATATGGCCAATGCAAGAGAACAGGATCACGAAATTAAGCACAAGGGGACGAGAAAACTTGTACTTTATCAAGACTATTTCAGACGCAAAACCTGCGAGAACTCGGCCTAGGAAATTCCAAATGCTCATTAGGGATATGAAGGTAGCTATGTTGTGTTTTTGGTAGCCTAAAGAGTCAGCAATCTGACCCAGATTGTCTATGGCTGCTAATGCACCACCAACTCCGCAAGTTGTAGAAATGAAGATGATAAGCATGTCAATGCTGAAAATGGCTTGCAATATAGTATAGTCCTCACCTCTCTCTGGATGTCTAAAAATGTTTCTAAAGCAAGAGATTGGGTCAAATTTGGCCTCGGCTACTGATCGTGGTGGTGGAGTTTCAGCTACAACATGAATTTGAGAACTGTCCCCAAGAGACCGTTTCTTGATCTTCCATATATTGACCTCTTCTTTTAGAACTATAGCAAGTGGAAGAAAAAGCAAGAAAAGAACAAATACTGAACTTCCAATAGATTCAGTTCTTGTGAACTTATACTTGTTTTGTAAGATAATGATGGCCATGAGAAAACCAGCAAGTCCAAGTGCAAGATATAGGAAATTATAGAATACATCCAGCTCCTTCTCAAGGCGGGCAATTTTCATGGTACGAATTGCAGGAAGAAATAGAAGAGGAACAACAGTAGGAAGCCAAGCAATTAGTAAGATCAGAGCCTTGGAGTCATTTCCATAAAAAGCATGATAGATTTGTGTCAAAATTGCTCCACTCAAGCCAATAAGACCCTTCAGGAGCCCTATAACACTGCCTCTGCTTTCAGGGAAATTCTTCACAGATGTGACTAGAGCTCCAGTATTAGCATAGGATGCAGCATTTGTAGCAAGGCACATGTACAGACACATTTGCCACGCATGGGGTTTTGCGATTCGACCAGATACGGCTTCCCAAATCAGAAAATATGCAGAAAAGTTCATAACTGAGCCAATGGAGATGACTAGCCAAGGTGGTAGGACTTCGTACACAAGACCTGCTACGAATCCAAGATTGCCACCCAGGTCTTTAAAGAAGCTTAGCGTATCGAGTGTGGTCTGATCGTACCCTAGCGATGACTTGATTTCACCAGAGTATAGACCGAACATGTAACTTGTGCCATTTACAGACATGATCAGGAGTGAAGCAAACACCATGAACCATCTGCTGGCAAGTACTTGCCAGCTGAAGCTCTTCAACACATTCTTAAAACCCAACTCAGCCATACCCTTCTGTTTCTCTCTTGAAACTGGTCAGCTTGGAACTACTTTGGGACGTAATGGTACTGATGTACAAGTTCTTCATAACAAGACAGATGCTGACTTTGTTGTTTCGGTTGTTAGATTTAATTGGAGCTGACGCCAATTCCTTGATAGGAGTGCTTGTGAACTTACTTTAACTGTTTACTCACCTTGGTATTGGCCGGTTGGTATTAGTTAATTGCAAGTAGGATTTTGTTAAGAGCTGTAGGTCCCTATCTGATTGTAATTAGTTGATATGATCTTAGCACATTTTTTGTACAAGTAGCCTTGGCTTATGGGTTGTAGCGGAAACTGGAATTACTTGCTTGGCCTCTCTATTTGGAAAGGAATCAAAATCGCTCTCACTTGCAAATGAAAGTCATTTTGTAATCCTCAAGTGGGCTTAAAACAACCTATTTAGTATCTCATCGACAAAGGATTCCTTCAATCATTGCGAGTAATGTTTCAAATCTTGTTCTCGTAAATAATTAAAAGACAAAAGATTTTTAACCTTTATTTTGACCAATATAGTTATAGTGAAATCATCTGTTTTTAGTATACATACTCAAGTTGGTCAAATCTCTGTAAAAATCTTTTTATTAATTCTCTTTTTGTTTCTTTATATAATAATCGAAAACAAATTCAAAAAGAGATTTCGGTTTCAAGCATCTCAAACATACTTACAGTGACTTCAACGACGACTCTTTTTATCTTCAAGTCTTTTCCAAATAGTCTTTAATTAATTTACAATATTCATAAGTCTATAAACTCTTTGATAAATTCACATGTTTACATCTTTAGTAACTTAAACTCCCTCCACAACTTAAATTCACATGTTTATCTAACCCTGGAGAATGCAATTTCAAGAACAAAATACATATCATAGATCACATATACAGAAAGATTCATTAAAAGGGGTAAAAATTGAAAAGTCAATAAATATGCTTCAAAATGTTTATATATACCAAAAGGTTTCTTGCCATTTTACCTTGTAGAAACCGAAAAGATACAGTTTATGGTTGAATTTCTTACTTGAATTTCAAGCTTTATTGCATAGAGAGCTAAAGAGGAGTTTGGTTCCAACCATCAAATGACATATATGTTAACATTTTTATTAAAAAAATATATCTTTTATTAATATAGTAATATTTGATTCTAATATATAATTGGAATTTCAATCTTTGACTTTTCGATAGACTCTAGCTTTAAATAAAAAGTTTTGATGACCCCTCATCTGTGGTTGATTTTTTAAAATTTTTAAATTTTTAAATAAACCAGATAAGATCTCATCTAGGATTAATTAAGTTGTAATTAGGCCTACAAGTAATTAAGCTAGAATGGATAGACATTTATCTAAAAGTATATGTTAAAAATTGAAAAAAAAGATAACTATTGTAACATTTTCGTAATATTTGATATTTCTTAAAAGAAAGTATACATTCATTGCCATATCATATCTTTATCCACCGTATATAATGACTCATCTCTCTTTTAACACTTAATTTTAGTTATTGTAGATATGACAATCGCTTTGTTAAAGAATAAATTTAATCGATTAACGACATTTAATAGTATTTTGAATTTTTATTTGATTCAAAGAAGTTGAAGTATTTGGTTGATAATGGACTAAGAGAATTTTGCACTAATTTTACAACTATTTTTTCTTATGATCAGATGTCGAATATGAATTTAGATGATTTTTAAAAAAAATAGAAATATACTTTTAAAGTTTACATATTTTTATATTGTCGATTCATTAGGGCCTTTGTTTTCTTTCACTTTATCCCAGGCTTATAAAATGTTAGGAACAATCTTGCTAGTGTATGGGTTAGATTTGTTGGAATTGGAAGCTACATAACAAAAAGTTTGAGAATAGGCTATGTTAATTTTGTCTTCAACAAGTTTGGCTATCCCATATCATCAGAAAGACTTTGAGATTTAAGGAGAAGCAAATCATGTTACACCTTATCCTTTTAAACCAAAAAGGAGACAATTCAACATATTAGTGGTGTTTAACCCCTAGATGCGAGTTGATAGAGCCTTGAATTCAGTCAAGCATGCGTTGACAGTAAGAGTTTAGTGTAGTTTGTATAATAACGCCTCATGGTTGTCAAAAGAAGAAGGTCCAAACCCAAGTTTGAGCTGGCAAGTAAATGACGCTCACGTGTAGAGATGTGAGGTTGTATTTATCCAGTGGTACCATTGGAGGGTCCAGCCCAGTCTTGTAAAAGGCAGTGATGGTCAACGTTTGATCCTTTGGAGTTTTGTGTGTGGCGACGATGGTAGTGTGAGGTTTGTATAAGATAAGGACCGTATGAGATGAGCTGGAGTAGAAGCAAGAAAAGGAATGGCGGGAGCTGGCATGGAGGGTAATGGTAAGAAAGGCACCTGTGAGGGTGGTTTCTCCAGCTTGGCTAACTTAACAATCATATCTACCATGACTATTTACTGAGATGAGATGGATTTTTATAGCAAATCTATTGTGTCAACATGTTACTCAATAGTGTTGTAAAGACAGTCAATCTTTAGTAGAACACTAGCTTGTTGAAAGAGCTGCTCTATCAACTTAGTTAGCTGCTTCTCAACTGATTCAAAGTGTGTCATCATGCCCTCCATCATACCTTTTAAAAAAGTCGATGAAGAATTGTGAATTCTTCGTGAGTAACGTAGTATTGATATCTTCATTCTTTTTGAAGGATAAATCAATGAAGAATTGTGGATTCTTCCAAAACGAATGTAGCTGAGAGAATTGTTTATGGTTTTTAGGAAAATGTTATAAAAGTTGATCTCTCAATATTTCACATTAAGGAAATAGTTAAGTGAGCTTGCGTATATCAATATAAGCACCAAAATTGGCTCTGCATTTGATATCAATAGGTAGGATTTGTAATGGAGATATTGTACAATATACATCCATACCAACTAGGATATTTGGGTCAGATAAATAACTACAAAAAACTTTAGTCCACATAATACAATTTTTGTGATAAGCCCAATTTTGAATGAACTACCATCAGAAGCAATAAAATTTTTGTCATGAGATATTCAGGCTTTAAGAGGTAAGATATTGGGCTTTATAACCCTTTGGTAGGATCAAGACAGTTTTAAATCCTTTTCCATCTTGTTAGGACATTATCAAGCAAAATGTTCTGGCTTGCCATAAAGGAAACATCAAGCTACTTTTTTTAACATAAAGGACTCTTCTTTTAAAGAATCAAACAAATCTACGTCGTTTATGTCTTCTAAAAAGTTTTTGATAGCCTTCATTAAAGAATGGGGATCTTTGAGATCATTTGTAGGAGAACCTGTGATAATATTTCTTTTACAAAAGGGTTACTTTTGACTATAAGTTTTACGTCAATCGACAAGTTTAACACTAACATTTCAAAGAGAACAATTATAACCTTAATATTAAGAAAACGTTAAAATTGGACCCACCATAACAAAAATTTTAACCCTTGTCTATTAAATGTCAGGTCAACAATTTTTAATAATTTTTTTGTTTTGATTCCCGATACCACGTCCCACTTTTTTGAAAAAATATTAAAATTTCATTTTATTTCTCACACCAAAGACTTCTTTGCTTCTCCCGCTCTATCCCTCAGTCTTGTAATCTCCCTTGCTATTCTCTTCTTCATCAAAACTTATCTTTTTATGTCTTCAATTTTACATGTTCATCTCTATTGTTATGTTATTAGCTGTTCTTTGTTTATGCATATCTGTCTACTTGATCATGTTACATAAAGTTTCCAACTTCTGCTTCTTTTAGCTAGCATCTTCGAAAACCACCAATATTTCACTTTCTTCTTACGAAAACTGGAGTCTTTATGCATGTAATCGATGATATTTGGTTTGTGCTTGCCATGCATATCATTCATATTTAGGGACTTTGACATGGCACAGGCCATTTGCTTTTCCTTTCTAAATGTTTGGCTGGTTTTAGTTTCCTAATACTGAAGGCAGGAATATTCCATGGAGTTAATGTAATCCCTAGGTTAACGGCCGTTACGAGCATGTACGTGGAGGAGGGGGACCAGGGGAGTGATCAAGGAGGGGTCACTAGAGGAAGAAGAGGTGAGACAGCGGAGATTAACAACAACAACTCAGGCCCCATGAGGCCATTCCAAGTGTACCACCCTCAGGGTGACCAACCCTTGGCAGACACATCAAGTCTTCATGGAAGACACCGTCGTCATGGGCATTTTTTAGAGAAGCCTTAACATAGTCCTTTTACTATAAAAAGGGCACGAAGGAGACTTCTGGTTGGGTAATCGCAGGGTGGTTTAAGGAATCATTAATGAGAATTGTGGTGAAGCAACCCATACTCTATGGACGCCTAAGGAGAGGTGAACATGGTAATGGAGAGCTAGAGATCGCGTCTAATGATAGTGGTGCTAGGCTTATTGAGGCAAAGATTCCAATAATCTTATAAGAGTTTGACTTATGGGACGCAGAGAGGTTGAAAGTTGAGCTTGTTCTTTGGAATGACATTGATGAAGAAGATCCTCAAATTTCCCCCTTATTTTATGTTCAAGTAAGTGAAGCATAAGTTCGAACATAACTTTAATGAAAACTCCATGCATGTCTCTCCATTCACACTAGTGATGTTTCTTATGTTATAGGTGACCAATTTCGAGTGCGGTGGGTATTGTTACTATTTGACACCTTTTCATCTATCCCACATCATTAGTTTATGTGTTTGGGGGGAGGGGGGGAGGTTGGTAGCTATAAAAAGGAGCTCTCCCCTCCTATTCTAATTATCCCAATTTTGTATCTCTTCTCCCACATTAAATAAAAGTGGGCCATTTGAGTGGTGCTTCGGAGACGTAGGTGCAATTGGTCGAACTCCGTTATCAAATTTTTCTGGGTGCGTTCTTTCCTTATTTCTTTTATTCAGCATTTATTGTCTTCTTTCTTTTCAAGTTGTAATATAGTATTCAATATTATTTGTCAAGTATATTTATTATATTGTGTTCAATTTATTTAGGTATATTTACTATTCATGTGTGTACACAGGTTAGGTTATGATAAATACACCATGCACGTAATTTCTGTCTAGGAAACCGAGTTTTAAGTGGGACCGTTTGTGACCCCTCTACCCTTTCCTAAGACTTTACGTGGAATGGTAATACTATCTAAGAGGTCATTGTGATCTTTCCTATATATTATCGAATGGGTTCACTTCACTAATTATTTACCTTAGAGGGAAAAATTACTTGATTTTTCCAACAAGTGGTATCGGAGCGAAAGGCTCATCCTTGGTTTGTTTGTAATTTAATGAATATTATATTTTGAGTCTGTAATGACACATAATGATCAAGAAACACCAAGGACATCGGCTTCCTCGTCATCATGGTCGAGGATTCCGTTGTCAAGTTTGAAATTGGCAGTGAAGATATTTGACAGTACTGGCCATTTCGGCATGTGACAAGGGGAGGTTTTGGACTCCCTTTTCCAGCAGGGTCTTGACATTGTCATTGAAGAAAAGAAACTAGAAGATGATGAGGATAAGGATTGGAATATCATAAATCGGTTGGCATGCGGAACAATTCAATCGTGTTTGTCTAGAGAGTATATGTATGCTTTCAAGAATGAGACTTCTACACACAAATTATGGAAGGCATTGGAGGACAAATTTCTGAAAAAGAGTGGTTAGAATAAGCTCCTTATGAAGAAAAGACTATTCCGATTTGATTACCGATCAGGTACTACTATGAATGAACACATCACTATGTATAATCAGTTAGTAGCAGACCTGTTGAATTTGGATGTGAAATTTGAGGATGAAGATTTGGCTTTAATGTTGTTATCATCTCTTTCCGATGAATTTGAACACTTAGAGACTACGTTACTTCATGGAAAGGAGAATGTGTCTTTAGATGTTGTATGTTCTACTTTGTATAGTCATGAATTGAGGAAGAAGGATAAAATGAAAAACAAAACAGCTACAGCAGATGAAGCATTAGTAGCAAGAGGTCGTCAGCAAAGCCAGTCAAAGGGGAGAAGAGGAAGATCCAAATCAAAAGGTCGAGTTACCAAAGATGAGTGTGCTTTCTGTAATGAGAAAGGACACTGAAAGAAAGAATGTCCAAAATTGAAGAAAGGGAAGGCTCCAAAAGATAAAAATGTTGCAGAGTGTAAAACTAACACGAAATCAGATATCTCTTTGGTGGTTTCACCTTCAGTATCGCATCTAGACGAGTGGATTTTTTATTCAAGTTGCTCCTACCATATGTCTCCCATCCGGGAGTGGTTCTTTGATTTTGAAGAACTCGATGGCGGGATTGTTTACATGGGTAATGATAATCCATGTGAAATAGTCGACATAAGTTTAATCAAGTTGCGGAATCATAATGGATCCATCAAAATTTTGAGGGATGCATGGTACATGCCGAAGTTAAACAAGAATCTCATCTCTTTGGGGACTTTAAAATCAAAAGGCTTAGTTGTAATAATACGATATGGAATTCTTAAAGCAATTTCAGGAGCACTGGTGTTGAAAGGTGTTAGGAAGGACAATTTGTATTATTACCAAGGTAGTATAGTGATTGGGATGGTAGCAGCAACAACTTCAAGCAGTAAGAAGGATGTAGAAGCAACAAACCTGTGGCATATGCGTTTAGGACATGCTAATGAAAAATCCTTGCAAACCCTTACCAAGCAAGGATTGTTGAAAGATACGAAGACTTGCAAATTGGAATTTTGTGAGCATTATGTTCTGGGAAAACAACGAAGAATGAAATTTAGCACTGCTATTCATAATACCAAGGGAATTCTGGATTATGTGCACTCAAATATATAGGGACTTTCTAAGACTCCGTCACTTGGAGGTAGGCATAATTTTGTCAGTTTTTTTGATGATTTTTCCAGAAGAGTGTGGGTGTTTACTATGAAGAACAAAGATGGTGTGCTTGGGGTTTTCCTTGGATGGAAAGCTCAGGTTGAAAACCAGACAGGAAGGAAGATCAAAGTTCTTCGAACAGACAACATTTGAGAATACAAGAGTGATCATTTTCTAAAAGTATGCTAGGAGTGTGGCATAGCTTGGCACTTCACAATTAGAAAAACAACATAACAAAATGGAGTGTCGGAGCGTATGAACAAGACATTAGTGGAGAAAGTTCGTTGCATGCTATCTAATGTTGGGTTAGGCAGAAAATTTTGGGCTGAGGCTGTGACATACGCTTAACATCTCGTAAATCGCTTGCCTTCATCTGCTATAGGTGGCAAGACTCCTTTAGAGGTATGGTCCAGGAAACCTGCAACAGATTACGATTCTTTGCATATTTTTAGTTCTACCACATATTATCATGTGAATGAATCAAAGTTGGACCCACAAGCAAAGAAGGCTCTATTTATAGGCTTCAATGATGGAATTAAAGGATATCGTTTATGGTATCTAGAGTCAAAGAAGACAATTGTTAGTAGGGATGTTATCTTTGATGAATCTGTCATGTTAAATAAGGTAACTCCAGAAGGGGGGCTGATGGTACTTCCCAGCAGGTGGAGAGCATGCTAAAGCAGGTGGAGTTTGAATAGACAGTGGTGATCCCAGCAAAAAGCACTACTAGTGACTCTCCTATGGTAGAAGAAGAGTTAGACAGGGTCAATTGCCGCTAGAAAGACGAGACGAGAAATTCAAAAACCTACTCGTTTTATTGACATGGTAGCTTATGCACTTCCAGTTGTTGATAATATTTCATCTACCTTCCCAGAAGCAATCCAAAGTTCAGAAAGTGGCAGATGGACAGGTGCAATGGAAGAGGAAATGCAATCTCATGAGAAGAACAAGATATGGAAGCTGACGCAACTACCGAAGGGAAAGAAGGCAATTGGATGCAAATGGGTATTTGCAAAGAAAGGAGGATTTCCTGACAAAGATGATATTCGCTACAAGGCAAGGTTGGTGGCTAAAGGCTACGCTCAAAAGGAAGGAATTGATTATAATGAGGTATTTTCTCCAGTTGTTAAACATTCTTCCATTAGAATTTTGTTAGCCTTGGTAGCACAGTTGAATTTGGAGCTAGCTCAACTTGATGTGAAAACCGCGTTCTTACACGGTGACTTGAAGGAGGAAATCTATATGTCTCAGCCAGATGGATACAAGGTTGCTGGTAAAGAAAATTGGGTTTGCAAACTGAACAAATCGTTGTATGGACTGAAGCAATCTCCAAGGCAGTGGTACAAACGATTTGACAAGTTTATAAAGGGTCAAAAATACACAAGAAGTAAATACGATCATTGTGCATATTTACGCAGACTTCAAGATAAGTCCTACATCTACCTACTCTTATATGTTGATGATATGCTGATTGTGGCAAATAGCCAAAGTGAAATTGACATATTAAAGGCTCAGTTGAGCAAAGAGTTCGAGATGAAGGATTTGGTGGAAGCCAAGAAGATTCTCGACAAGGAGATAAGTAGGGACAGAGAGAGAGGCAAGCTTTGGTTGTCACAGAAGCAATATTTGAAAAAGGTATTACAACGTTTTGGTATACATGAAGACTCAAAACCTATTATTACCCCACTTGCTCCTCATTTGAAACTAAGTTGCCAGTTATCTCCAAAGTCATATGAAGAGCGAGAATACATGGCAAAAGTCCTATATGCTAATACAGTTGGAAGCTGGATGCATACAATGGTGTGTACAAGACTAGATATTTCACAGGCTGTTAGTGTTGTAAGTAGGTACATGCATGATCTAGGTAAGGTTCATTGGCAAGCTGTGAAATGGATTCTACGGTATATCCTAGATACTGTAGATGTTGGTTTAGCATTTGAGCAGGATGAATTACTTGGTCAACATGTAGTTGGATATTGCTATTCTGACTATACAAGTGACCTAGATAAGCGACGCTCTATAACTGACTATTTGTTCACTTTAGCAAAGGCGACAGTTAGTTGAAAATCTACTTTGCAGTCAACGGTGGCTTTGTCTACAACAGAGACAGAGTATATGACTATTACAGAAGATGTGAAAGAGGCAATTTGACTTGGTCAGAAACAACTTGAAGTATATTTTGACAATCAGAGTGCTACTCATTTAGCAAAGAATCAAGTTTTTCATGCAAGGACGAAGCACATTGATGTTCGCTATCACTTTGTACGCGAAATTTTGGAAAAAGAGGAGATACTTATTCAGAAGATTCATACTATAGAGAATCCTACAGATATGTTGACCAAGGTAGTTACAAGAGCCAAGTTTGAACATTGTTTAGACTTGGTAAATATCTTGCACATTTAAGTCGGTGCCTGACGGTGTAAATTTGGAAGCATCGCGAAGACTACTTTTATTATTTGTTTAATTGAGAAGATTTATATTTAGTGGGATAAGAAATTGTACCAAGGTGGAGATTTGTTACTATTTGGCACCTTTTCACCTATCCTACATTGAAAGTTTATGTGTTTGGTGGGGAGGTTGGTAGTTATAAAATGAAACCTTATCATCTATCCCACATCGAAAGTTTATATGTTTAGGGGAGGGTTGCTAGTTATAAAAAGGAGCTCTCCCCTCCTATTGTTATCATCCCAAATTTGCATCTCTTCTCCCATATTAAATAAAAGCAGGCCATTTGAGTGGTGCTTTGGAGACGTCAGCATAATTGGCCAAACTACGTTATCAAATTTTCTGGGTGTGTTATTTCCTTATTTCTTTTATTCTACATTTATTGTTGTGTTTCTTTTCAAGTTGTAGTATAGTATTCAATATTATTATCGGGTACATTTGTAGTGATGTGTTCAATTTATTTAGGTGCATTTATTATTCCTGTATGTACACGGGTTAGGATGTGATAAATACACCGTGCACGTAATTTCTATCTAAGAGACTGGGTTTTAAGTGGGACCGTTTGTGACCCCTCCGTCCTTTCTTGGGACTTTACATAAAATGATAATATTGTCTTAAGAGTCCGTTTGACAGTCTTTCCCCTACGGAATTGGTTCACTTCACTAGTTGTTTGCTTAGAGGGAAAATTACCCGATTTTTCCTAACAGGATCATAATCTAACTTTCTAAAAATTGAGCACCTCTAAGTTCATCAAACAACTCCTTTGTTGCATGAATACGATGCTTATCTTTTACTGTGATTTTATTTAGCACATAAGTTAAAATCCATTCTTTTTTTGTAACAATAACACATGAGAACATTACAAGAAAAATGTTGTTTAGCGACGAAAATTACCGACGAAACACATTTGGATTCTGTCAGTAATGTTAATTAGCGACGGAAACAACCGACGGACAAAGGTGTCGTTAAAATAGCCGTAGATAAGTTTACCGACGCACTTATTGTGTGTCTGTCAGTAAATATACCGACAATTGGCTAAAACCGTCGGTAAATTTACTAATGGATTTATAATAAACCAATGGTAAAATTCCCTACTGACATAAGTATTTCATCGTAATATTCACCAACGATAACATAATACCGTTGGTGGTATCTGATGGTTATGATTGACAGTTGGTAAACCATAGTTCAGAAAATCTTGATTGTTTGCAATGTTACCGATGGAAAGAAGAGTAACCGTTGGTAAAATGCAATACATTTTACTGACGATTAATGTTTTCCATCAGTAAATATAACGGATTTTACCGATGTAATTTTGTTTTTTCTGTCGGCAAAGTAAATTAATTTTTTTAAAAAAATCTTGATCTTCTGATTAATGCATAATTTCAACATTTATGAATTATCTGTGCATAATATTTTGATTTGTTTATATATTTAATTTGTTTAAATAGAAATTTGATTGATGATATAAAGTTAAAATTATCTTGATTGATAATGAAACATTATAGTGTATATAATAAGTCTTTGTAATTCAAATCAAATGACTACAACAATCCTAATGCCCTGATGACTGCGGGTGCTCTGATGTGCTACTATCCCTCGCCTTCAACTCATCCATCTCTTATCTCAGCTGAGCTATATAGTCTATCAATGTGTCCACTATTGTCTGAAGCCGATTGACTTGATTGGTTTGCGACTGTCTACTAGATGCTGTTGTATTGGACGTAGAGAATTGCGAATAACATGTGTTCGCAAATGAACCTAGCTCGAAGATCCTTCCATGACGGTCCCTAACACCCACTGCATCAAGATATATCTGACTCTTATCAACATCATGTTCCTGCTAGGACTGTCGCTAAATGCTTTCTTGTATTTTTTTGTGCTACTAACGAACAGAGAAAGAAATTTAAGCTCATATGTGCTTTCTTATATTTGGTCCTATTAGGAAGTAATGTTTATATTAGTAAGTGATAATTATTAAGAAATAATATTAGAGCATTAATTTCATATACATTCAGTTCTCTACATCAGTTGTTGACGAATGTCACGCCGTCATGCTTCTTTGTGTGAGTGTGCAAAAACACCTAAGTAGGTGTAGGCCTTATACCCATAGACTTTTCCTGCATATTTAAACTAAAATGTTAGATGTGAATTATATTTTATAAAAATTTCGACAGTGTTTCCTCTATTTTTATGATATTTACCCCCTGTTGAACAAATAAAATAACTCAACATAACCATATATGGCACTAGACATTTATTCCATTATCATTATCCATAATACACATATTTTCATTTCAACATTCACTCAACAATTTAAATTGAAACACAGTAAAGTAAAACAATTACAACATAAGTGTCAAGTTTAGATATTTGCAAGTCTCTCTGCATGCTTGTGGTGGGTTATTGATCCTCCCATATGTATGGGAAGATTCTCTCTCCCTAGCCTCCACGTCTGTTGGTCGAGTTACGCCGTAAGATGGACATTGCCTCAGGTGATGTACAATACTCTTACCAACGACTCCATATTTGCTCAGAAATATAAGATGGTCGTACACCAGCCTTGTGTATCGCACCAATAAAGTCACGATAACGTGTACGAGCTGGCCTCTCCTATACTTTATGCATGATCACGTTGAAATCAGAATCC
>JAOQMP010000004.1:32897209-32909698 GCA_027563575.1 Erythroxylum pedicellare | reverse complement strand
CTAAATATTAATTTTTAAAATATTAATTTCAATATAATTAATTTAATTTTAAAATAAGATCTTTTCTTAACTAATATAATTTAATTATACTAAGGTAGCCCTTTAAAACTTTGCTTATTTTCAATTATTAATTTAATAACTACTTTAGTTCGACATTTGAAAAACTAAATAAACACCATAAATATTCTTAATAAAAATTTACCCTTTTGAAAATAATTTTTAAACAATAAAAAATACTTTTCTAAATTTACTTAGAATTGAAACTTATTTAATTTAAATTTATTAAGAATTAATTTAATTAAAATAAAGACTCAAAACATAGAAAATTAAAAAAAAAAAAAAACGGAGGTGGATTGCCAAGCACGTACTCTACAAGTCATGCTCCCGATCATTTTATATTAATTTTATTTATAAGATGTGTTTATCTCTCAAATCGATTATACTTTTGACAACACCAATTTGGAATCAAGTCCTGACTAACTCGATTGTAAAAGATAATGATGAGTTACAGTAATCCCTTTTCTTATAAAGACTGCACCCAATGAACCGACACCAAGTTTCCCATAAGATTTACTTAATCAATCACCCCAGCTATCTGACATCGACAATGACTCGTTGCCTATGGTGAGACATTTACATGGCTAAACCAGATATTTTGATGTCATTTCCCATGGTAAATCAGGTTGGTCCCATCAGATACAACTCTAACTTGGAACCAAGAAAATCCCCAACAGTATGTTCCTCTCTTGTCACCTGACAATGAGGTTTGTCCGCTCTGAAACGGAGAAAACTTGACCATGTGCCACATGAAAAAGAGACAGGTTGAAGTATTATCTCGGCTGGTAATATCTGTAAACAAATCACCTATTTTTCCTATCATGCTTCGTAAAATATTCATTCACTCAACAAACGGAACTTAGAAGAAACAAGCCGATGATCTAAACCCTAATCTCTTCATTCATCGTACCCCACTGATCCTTTGGAGACAGCTTTAACAGTAAGTGGCCTTTAAACTGCCTTTTACCGTAGGAAATTATTTGCACGCTAGCTTGGATGGTCCTTGGAACAAGTAATTTTCAGGAAGGGCTGAATAAAAAGAACCTAACAGCTTGTAATAAAAGAGTGAGAATGACATCATCCTAGAGATAATTAGCGTGACAAGATACAGGAATATGCTGCGGAACTATTTTCCTATTGCTTAATAATAGTTATTGTCTGCATAGCTTCTTCCTATATTGACACTACTGGGGATTTCGAACAACGAGTATACCTGGTTCTCTGGGAAACTATAGCATGTTCTACACGTTTGTATTTACAGGATGCATATGCATTATCATACCTAGTTCTCTGGGAGAATATAGCATGTTCTATACACTTGTATTTACAGGCTGCATATGTATTATCAACTATCAGCATGGCTTATGGACATTAACCGTAGACTTCAGGACTGATTCGACATTTCCACGGAGATTTTCGCTCCCTTTGTCATGGTCCACCACCACCTCCTTTTGTTGCAAAATGTTACCTTGACTGGAGCACGGAGCAGTACATCTATGTGTTAAACGGGTCAGGCATCACTGATACTCTTACGACTTGATTCACATCCATAGCATGCTATTGATAGAAAGAAACCTAGACATGAGATTCCGGCCATCGACAAGGAACAATGTACGTCACTCCCAGCCCATTAACATTTTCCAAACCCCTTCCTCTATTCTTCTCTTTGGAACAGATAAACCTTCACCTTCATCTAGCAAGATTCTGTACACCTCATATTCACGATCTCCAATTATGCGCCTCCTAATTTCAGCCTGAAAAGAAAATAACCTTGCATCATTTACACAATTGGAAGTACAGGTAATTGAGCTAGCTAGCTATCAATATCACAAGAGCAGCAATAAATAATATTTCAAAAGAAAATGGAAGACCCTAAGATGCAACATAGTAGGCTAGCAAGTAATTGTGTATTTGGGTAGTTAGTAGATTGAGATTTTACCGAAAAGATGCCAGTCTCAAGTTTTCTCAGAGCAAAGGTGATATCATGAAACACCAGAGGCCGACCCTTGCCAGATAACTCTACAGGATTTGTAACCAATAGCTCTGTATCAGGACCACGACTGACAACAGCAGTCCTGAGAGGACGCAATAGCTCAATCTCCAGACGAGAGGATAATGCTTCCTGCTTGCATGGGTCAATAATCTTCTTCCCATCGGCTTGCACAATAAACAGGTCAATCTCACATTTTCTTCTTTGTTTTGTAAAGAAGCGTCCATAAGATATCTGTTTAAACAAGTGGAAGATAGGGCAATATTGCATCTATTAGTTCCTCCTGTAAAATTTCTAGCCACAAACACAGTGGAACAATGATACAGAAAGTATATTCAGCAGGCAGAACGAGACATCTGTTTATGCATCTTTACCTGCAACTTAAAATCTTTTACAGTTCTCATTATGTCATAGAGAAGACCTTTATGATCTTGGCATACAATTTGAACAAGTGTATGCGCAGGACTTAATGAGTTGTCCATTGTGACGGAAACGCCAGTAGAAGTCAATGAACTTGGCAGTTCCTCAGACATTTCCAAGTGAAGCATGTCTTCTCTAATCGTAGTTGGAAGAAACGAAGATTCCTGTGAACATGCAGTAATTTCAGGACCGACCAATTCTATGTCACAGCTTATCATGGCAGCTCCCATAACAGTTTTCAAGTGATCATATGTATCCTCCTGTCTCTTCTTGGTATGCAGCAATTCTCTGATAAAGACAACAGTAAGGAACATTACTTCTAAAACTTGATGAACATATATATCCATACAACTTCACAGAATTATGGTTATGTCCCATAATAAGGATGACACATCACAGTTGCTTCTTTGACAGTTAGGCGAGTAGCACTAAGTTTGCTAAAACAATCGTTCAAGTTGAAGAAGGAATCTTAGTAAATGAAACCTGGTATCTGTAACAAAGAATAGGTCCATCACTCTCCCATCAGGTGTTGTTGATACTTTAACCTTTTTAATATTGAGTTCCAGCTCGCAAAGCCCACCTGTCACATCTTCCAAAAGAAATTAACCAAGGTCAGTGGCAATGAAATTCTATCACATCTTAGTATCTAAAATTTCGTAATCAATCATTCCAATGACTGCATATTGGATGATATTTTACATGATTCTTCATAAATCAAAATTTGTAATCTCACACAAAATCGTCAGAAAAATTGGCCAGAGTGAGATTTTATTTTCCAAACAGCCCCAACCACACAAGGAGTACTTCCCCTTCTCCTTCGCGCAATAAAGAAGGGGAAGCAGAGAAAAATAAAAGAGATATAGAGAGAATAATCATCATTCTAGCAAGCCAATAATCATATATCTATAGCATAAAACAGACAGACATTCCTGACAAAGTATGAGGCAAGATAAATAAACTAAGATGCAGATGCAGGAGAACCAAGTCCAAAAGCAGAGATTCCTGAAAAACTTACCATGTAGGAGCCCTTTTCTGTCATGACAGCATAACTTTAAGAGGAATACATCAGAAGGTCCTGGTGACTGCAAGTCTGACCGATAATACGAAATTCCTGAAGCTGAAAAGCAAGAAGGGCAAGCCCCTAATAATCTCTTCTTCAATAAACCCCAACGAGTACTTGAGTTGCCAACCACCCAAAACACTACGTAGCACCATTTCCCATCCGTAGAGACATCTATACCAAATCGGAAATCACAATACTCATAATCAAAACATACTACCACCACTCCTTTCCAGAAAATTATTAGAGTGAAGTACTATCCATCTAATATTAAAAGCTAAAAGAAACAGAAAAAGAAGTAAACTTTGCTTCTTTGGTTTAGTGTGAGATAACTCTCTAACCCATCTTTCTCTTTTCAAGACATATGGAGGGTTGAGGCATGAAGTATAGCCGAAATTTACCAAGGTTAGGACATGGAGGAAAGTAAAGAGGAGAGAAATAAAAGGAAGAGAAATTCTTAACCCGAGTAACAGAAGGAAAAAGAAAAAGCTCGCAAGTTTTTCCTTTTGGTGAAACTAAGTTTTTATGCTGAAAAGGCTAACACTCACGACAATTGAAATTTGAAACAGCTAAATTCAGCAGTAGCACAACTTAAATTTGGCATCAACCGAACGATTCCTTACCTCCTCTAACGATGCTGAGACCAAAAGAGAGTATGATACGACATAAATCACAACCGAGGCCCGTCTTATCAGGGCAATTAACAGTGATTACGTTCGGGTCTCCTTCTTTCTCTGCTTGCCTGATGATTACAACGTCGTCGTACAGAATACCCATGTCTTCTTCTTCTTCCTCGTTTCCCAATCTCTGTTCTTAAAGATTGAAACTTTCCACCAAAAGAAACAGAGCTACATCTGCGCAACTACTTTTTGCTCTCTGGGTTTTTCTAGACATCTACTGTTCGGCTTTGTTTGGTGTACAGAGAAGCAAGAAGTGTAGAGGTAAAAGAAAGGCAGAGGGGAGACGAGAACTTGCTGTTTCTTTCTTCTGCTTCACTTGTTTTTGTCAATGTTTCATTGTCCGAACTTTATATGAATTTTCAGCTTCACTTAATTTTCCTAGGTTAGCAGACTAGTTCGGCAAACAGTGAACAGGAGTTAAGGAGTCAATTGAAAATCTCGGGCACGAGATGATCCGATGTTAGAACCTTATATGGATTGGCAAAATTATTTGATAATGAAGTAAAACTTTTATCCTTGGTCTTTGATAGGCACTCCAAGTAAAGCCAACACCGTCCTCCTCTGTTACTTCCCTGTTTTCACATCTACATACTTTCCGTGGCCCAAAAACAAACGAACAACAAGGCAACCAAAACTGCGATCTTGTTAAAAGCAGGAGCTTTCCAAGATTCCAGTTATCGAACTCCAACATTAAATCAAGGATGACAATATATGAATGTTTGAAAGTTCATCATTTTTATATTGTTGCTTTCACGATAACATTACAAGTGAATTTGATGGAAGAACATAATAAAAACAAATTTCTGAACTTTATATTAATCATTAGATTGTAGTATGACTTTTGTTATATTATGTTCGATATTCATTAACAAGGGTTGTTTATTTTTATTGCTATTTTCGTCCTTGTTTTAGTTTTAAAATCCAGTAATAAATACATTTGATTACGTTTGTATTTTATATTTTAGTTTCATAATTTATTAATTTTTTAGATTTTATTAACAACACGATTTTTTAATTAGATAAATATTAAGCAAAATAATAATAAATGTATATTATATTAATATTAATAATTAAATTTTTAAAAAAATAGAAACTAAAATTCATTAAAAATAAAATTGAAAAAAGAAAATGAAACCAAAAGATTTATACTAATTTAGTTATGGATATGATGCAATAATCTTCAATTTTTGTTTTATATGTATGTATATATTCTAGATATAATATCTGATATTAAAATTTTAGTGCTTTAATGTAAACGTATATTTAAACAAAAATCTAAGTTACTTTAATATGGCAAATTTCACATAAGTGGTAAATAACTCGATGTTAGTTTATGTTCTACAGTCAATCAATTGGTTATAATATAGTGACATACTCATTTAAAGACATTTTTTATCTTGTACATTTTTATATGTATATGATAAAGTTATAGGGTAAATACACATTGCAAATGAAATTATGATAAGATCATAATTATGAGATTCATATTATATTTATGTATTATTCCCAACTTGTTCATGGTCATTTTTTATTGACACTGAACATTAATATAATGTAAAAAGATTAGCACTCATTAGGTTCTTTCTTTATAAAGGAAATAGTTAATCTCATAAACTAAAATATGATGATACTTAAACAAGCATGTGGGTATTTGTTAGAGAATAAGTTCACTAAATCGGCCTTATATGAGATTTTCACTTGAAATGTTATTTATATGTCTATAAAAATTCTCATACTGATAATTATATAAATGATTATTTGACTTAAGATCTCTAAAGTAATTTCATATAAGGATTATTATGTTTTAATAGTACTTATGACATATTCTAGACAAAAGTAGCTCAGTTGATAGTTATCGAATATAGCACGAACTGTATGGAGGTAGTTGAGTGATCAATTAGGGAGAACGTTCCATTGTTCTCGATTAGTATTAATTTGAGAAATCCTTAGCCAAGGTGAAAAGACACTTTAAAAATAATTTTCAAATATCATTAATTGATTTAATTACTAATGGTGGAAAATTAATGTCTATTTGTTTGAGCTTTTGGAGGGTAAATAAGTACTTTTTTCTATCGCAAAAGCCTTTTTTAAGAAAAATGATTGTTTAGTTATAAAATAGAAAAGCATTTTTTTAGTAGATATAACTTTTTCGACAGCCAAAATACAACTTTTTAAGAAGCTCAAATTTGGAGCTTCTCAAAAAAACACTTTTTTAAGTAGATTTTTCAGATTAATTAATAAGTTTATTTTTAGTCCCTTTTGTCCTTATGTTTTAGACATATTTTTTACATTACCCACAAACTCATCTTCACGTTTATTTTGGGATCTATATAATATTATTTGACTTTTTATATGTTTTAATATTTATTTTTGATATTAGTTTTATTTATGTTAAAATTCATATAAAAGATTTAGTTAGATATATTTTCATTTATTGTTCATATGGTTTAAAAATATATAATAATTAATACATTGTGTTTTGCATATTATACTTTAAAGAATATTTATATGCATAAAATAATTTTTAATACAAACTAAAATACAGTTAAAATTAAGAAATGTGCTTTTTATTTTTTTGTTGCCAAACAATCTACTATATAAAGCTTTTTTAAAAAGTTATCTTTAATTGAAAGTTAAACAGTCAATTAAAACATACAACCAAAAGTCAGAAGTAGATAAAGTTGGGGGTGTGTAATCACTACTTGTAGTCCAATTTTCAAATTCTAACTAACAGACCTTTTTAGACACATGGTGTAGCACCCCACTCTCTTGAGACACGTACTCGACATCCTGAGTGATGTCCAAGTGTGAATCCTGCAAGGGTGGCATGCTAGAACAGTCAGACTCTCGAAAAACTCAGTGCAATTTTTTGTTCACATTTAACATACACGTATACAGAAATCAATAATCAATTGGGCCCTTTCTTTTCATAAACCATTTCATTCAAGAGTGTTGCTACACTGATTAATCAAACTCGTTTACAACATTTCCAAATTGGAAAGTTATTGCATACAAAAATATTTACATATACAATTTGCAAAAGTTTCGGAACATACAATTGGATAAAAATAATGAGAAAACAAATGTAGACGCGAACTGATCCTAACCTCTATCTCTTACTTGCATGCAGTAGGTATACTCTCGTTTGTCTGACGGGGTACTCTTCTAAGCCTAAAAAATATTTGTAAATTTTGGGTGAATTTTGCGAACTCAATGAGTGACCATCCTCAATGACTCACCAAGTCACATACCACATAATTCACATCATTCATCTAATAATCGTATTGGATCACATATACTTAATCAATCATTTCACATTTTACATTCAACACATTATAATCATTCATATCATGCATATGCAGTGCACATAAGACCCACTTTTCATTTGTTACTTTGTTTTGACCGAGTGTCTAAACTGTCCCGTATTCGTTGAAGATACTGGGCTCATTGATAACTATCCCGTATCCGTTGGGGATACTGGACTCATTTTACATAGTGAACCTTTGGCTCTTATACACTTTCTAAGCTCTAGGCTCTTTTTCACATTCTGACCTTTAAGTTCTTTTCGGTGGCTTCTCCGGTCACAACTGCCTTTATTTTTCATGCATTCATGTAGTGAAATACATCAATCACATATGATCATTTATTCACTTTCACATATCATCGGACCCTAGTCCGATATTTAACATTTATGTTGAGAAACACTTTATGATCATGCATTCATGTCATGAAGCATTTAGTTCATCACATTCACATACAATTAGCATTTCAATGTTACATTTAAGCATCAGAAACCTCGGACCTTTATTGTCCAGAATCACACAATCAATTCACATCTCATTAAGGTAAAACCATCTAGGTCTACTCACAGTATGCTCCAGATTAGCATTTGCTTATAAATTCTGGAAATGTCTGAATGCAGATGTTTATCCTGCACATTTAAATTATGCAATATACACATTGCACTCTCACATTAATAACTTTGCACAATTATAAGCATTCATTTATGCACACGTGTGGATATGGAATATGTACAATGCATGTTTATGACAATCCTAGGTATATTATCAAATTTCATATCTTATGCTCATTTACATTTCATAATTCAATCACTCATCATTTCTTTTCTATCATCACTTGCTCTTATTATCAAATTCTCATTCATTTAAACTAGATACACCTTACTCCTTTTCTTTGAATCACAACTTCAATCATGTAAATATCTTTATTCCCAATCAAACTCATACCTTTGGTACTTTAATGTCACTTATTCATTCACTAATTTACCAAAATATTCACATATGTGAACAGTGAAAAGGAGAAATAGAGTGTGTGTATATATATATATATATAATCAATTTTCCATTTTAATCCTACTGAAAGCATGACATCATCTCACTCTATGATTTCTTTAACTTTCAACCTATATTTGTTCATCCCCAAATTTCTTGAAATATTCACGTATGTATATAAATATATATATTTATATATATGTAGTAAAAAGGAAAACAGAGTGTGTATATATATATATATATATATATATATATATACTTTTTCATGATTTTCTGCACTATCCCTATACACATTATCAATGATTTTTCTAACTCCAGAAAATCATTTCAAAACCATTGTATAACATATTGGTCATCAAATCTGAAAAGATCAACACATATGGTATACCCGTAATTTCCTCACTCACTTTTCAACAACATGCATGTCACTATTGCATAACCATTTAACAGTGAACTAATGTGAGGCATGCTTCATCTAATATATAAATATAGAACCAGAAAAAGCTTACTTGTTTAAAGCTCTAACATCATCAAAATCACGTGAAACCTAATTTCTCATGCAACCACGTAGGTCATTATAGAGGTTGGTAGGTTTCGATTTTACTCTGGTGGAGATTTGATGAGAAACTTTATGTTAAAGAAAAACTAGAGAAAGAAGCTTTAAGAAAGATGAAGACAAGAACAGTAACTTGTCTTTCAAGGTTAAGAAAACTTAACTTTAAAACTTGTCCACTTCTTATCCCTTATCCAATTTCCATACTAACTAGTTCTATTAACTCCCATCTTTTCATTTCAATTACCTCCAATTTTTCTAGACCTTCGAGTCTATTTTTCCATAATCAATTCAATAATGCTAACTAAGTAGTTCAGTAGTACTTTCTTCTAGAAAATGTTCCCCAAATATTTTCGGACTGTTCTTATTCTATTCTGAAACAATACATTATACTCAACTTCCATCTAAATTTTGAAAGTCTTAGAGACTGAATTAAAATGCGACTTCTTCATATAATTTGTAGCCCTATTTCTCTAGTTCACTCAATTTAAAAATAATCTCATTTGGAATCCTATAGAACCAAATATAATCAAAAGTATGTTAAGTAAAATAACACTAGTTCATACTATTTCAACACATTCCCTCACTTTCATTCTTTTTCAAATCAATTCAGAATGCTACCAATTTTTGTGGAGATACAAAATAATGTGTTAGGAATCTATTGGATTAAGAATCAAGTCATTTGGAGATCTAGAGAAGGAGTTATTGTAGAAAGAAGCATGACTACTCAGCTTTCAACTTCTCTCGGATGCAGAAACCATTAGGAAGCACTATAGCATGAAGTGACAAATAAAGTTATGAGTGTCAATTAATTGAAACTCATAGGAATGAGAGTGAGAGGTCACAGGCGTGAGTAACTCATAGGTGTGAGTGTGAGAGATACAGACAAAAATTGGGTTGAACTATTTAAGAGCACACTCACTCCACCCGTCCCACTTTTTACATTCAATCTCTCTCAATTTATTTCATATGACTATGATTTTTAGTTGATAGGTAGATAAATGTATTATGAGTCCAATGGTTTAAGTCTCATGTCATTTGGAGGTCGGACGAAGAATATATAGCCAAAAAACCATAGGATGTTCATCAGCCTCTCAGCATTTATGCCGATCGCGATTTTCACCTTTAAACCTCCAAAGTCATGATCGTGCACATGCACGATTGCGACTCTCCCATAAAAATCACAACATTGTGATCTTGCATATGCATGATCGTGACTTTAGAGCGATCACAACTCTCCTATAAAAATCACAACATCGTGATTGTGCATATGCACGATCGTGACTTTCCCGTGCATAAGCACGATCATGACTTTCCCGTAGTCATGAATTCCTTAAAAAAACCTCAATAAATTTTGATCCAGAACTCTAAAAATTGTAAACTTTATATCATAAAAATCTCAAAAAAAGATCTACAACTTTCATGAAGACAATTTTGTCAAAATTTTCCTAAATCAATACAGTTTAATCATGGAATTTCATATCACAATTTTACCTCTCTTTTCTCTTTTCTTTGTTTATTCCCAACCAACTTCTCTAATATGTATTCCTTCACTAATTAAGACACTTCAATTTTCATTTCTAGACTTTATACTCCATTTCCATTTAATTTATTCACAGCACCTTCACAGTACCCCTAATTATGAAGAGGAACATCTCAGGATGGTATTGCAAACACTAAGGGAGAAGGAACTTTATGCCAAATTCAGCTAATGTGAATTCTGGCTTCATGAGGTGATCTTCCTTGGACATGTGATATCGAAAGATGAGGTACATATTGATCCAAGAAAAACAGAAGCAGTAGTAAAGTGGCATGCACCGACGACAGTGGCAGAAGTGAGAAGTTTTCTGGGTCTGGTAAGATATTATAGGAGATTTGTTGAAGGATTCTCTATGATAGCGGCTCCGATGACCAAGTTACTGAGGAAGAATCAGAAGTTTATTTGGAGTGATGAATGTCAGAAGAGCTTAAGCACATATTGACAAGTGCACCAATCTTGACTTTGCCTATGGGAGATGAGGGTTATACAATATATAATGATGCTTCAAAAAAGGGCTTGGGTTGTGTATTGATGCAAGGAGACAAGGTAATAGCTTATGACTCGCGGTAGCTAAAGCCTTATGAACTGAATTACCCGACCCATGATCTGAAGTTAGCAGTAATAGTTTTTGCACTGAAGATTTGGAGACATTATTTATATGGGGTTCAGACAAGGATTTTTACGGATAATAAAAGTCTCAAGTATTTGTTGAGTTAAAAGGAACTGAATTTGAGACAGAGAAGATGGTTAGAGCCAATTAAAGATTATGATTTGTTGATTGAGGACCATCTAGGAAGGGCAAATGTAGTGGTGGATGCTTTGAGTAGGAAATCCTTAATAGCCCACGTTCAGACGATTTATCTACCTTTTATTGGAAGAGATGGCTAAGCTAAAAATAAGTTTGACAAAGGAGGAACCTAATTGTATCATTGCTAATTTAAGAGTGAGACTAATACTCAGAGAGAAGGTTAAGGAGTTATAAGCACAAGATGCAGAATTGAGTAAGCTCCAAAAAGAAATTTAGAATGGCAAGAAATCTAAAGTGGTAGTGAGGGATGATGGACTTATGGTTGTAGGAAACAGACTTTGTATTCCAAATGTCAAGGAAGTAAAGGAAGAAATAATGGATGAGGCACACAATGCGCCTTCTGCTATACACCCAGGTAGCACCAGGATGTACAGAGACTTAAAAAAGCATTTCTAGTGGAAAGGCATGAAGAAGGATGTGGCAGAATATGCAAATAAGTGTTTAGTGTGTCAGCAAATCAAGCCTGAACACCAGGCACCTTTAGACAAGTTAAGGCCATTTTCCATTCCTGAGTGGAAGTGGCAAAGAGTGACTATGGATTTTCTAATGGGTTTACCCAAGACTAGTAGGAAGCATGATACCATATGGGTTATTATTGATCGTTTAACGAAGTCAACCCATTTTCTGGCAATCAAACAGACTGATTCTCTGCATGTGCTAGCAAAGAAATATATTGATGAGATAGTGAGATTGCGTGGGATTCTCAACTCCATAGTTTCTGACAGAGATCCTCGATTTACTTTGAGATTCTAAGGAAGCTTACAACAGGCTTTGAGAACTAAATTGAATTTCAACTCTACTTTCCATCTTCAAACATATGGTCAATCTGAGATGATCATTCGAACCTTTGAGAGAATGCTCAGGGCATGTGTGATAGATTTTAAGGGAGCTTGGGACGAGCATTTACCATTGGTCGAGTTTGCTTAGAATAATTTGTACCACTCAAGCATTTAGATGGCTCCATATGAAGCACTATATGGAAGGAGATGTAGAACTCCTATATGCTGGGATGAGGAAGGAGAAAGGAAATTAATCAGACCCGAGTTAATCCATATGACAGTTGACAAGGTAATCTAGTTAAGCAAGGAC
>JAOQMP010000004.1:32860189-32877805 GCA_027563575.1 Erythroxylum pedicellare | reverse complement strand
AGATATAAACAAAAAGAACTAAATTAAATAATCTACAATTTTACAAAATGGCAATGGACTATTTTATAATTTTTTAAAAAAAATTAAAAATTATTATATAAATTTAAAAAATTATCCAAAAAAATACCTAATATTAATTAGCATCATTAGACTATCGTCTCAAAATTCAACCCAATATTAAATTCGATACGATATGACTGTCATTGTCGTTACCACGACATGAAATCTTTAATTCACCTGTTTCATTAAATCTGTACCAACTTGTTCCCCGTAACATTCAATCATTTAATAATTGGGAGGGAGAAAAGATAGATGGGTTGGATGTTGTTAGAAACAGGAGCCACTAGCTTTACGGTACAGGTGATTTGAAGCCGAGACGTGTATTCAAAACTTAAGTTTTTTTTTAATAAATAGTAAGGAAGAAATCGAAATAAAAAGTAAAAATCAGAATATAAATAAAATTGCTGATTATGCGGTTTAGTATAATATTAAAAAGTTAATATTTATGTAAATATTTGGTATCAAATATTAAAAATGGTAATAAATTTTTTATACTCATATTTAGTTATTATAAAATTTATAAATAATTAAACAAAAACTTTCTATAATTTATGAGATTATTAATTTTTAAATAATTATAAATGAATTTATGATAAGAATAAAAGTATCAATAAAAATAAAATAAAATAATTATTGTCACTTCCATTCGATGTGTAAAAGATTACTATGTACATATATTCTATTGCCTTATTAACAGACGAGGAGTTATCATAAACTCTTACTAGTCTCTCGCTCAAATTCATCTTTCAACTTTAAAAATAATTTATATATTATTTACAATCAATATATTATTATATACTTTTTAAAATTATTTAATACTTATATAAAAAATAAAAACTACAAAAATTTTCATTATATTTGTGTATATATAATCATCGGTACCACCTAATCCTGTGTTTGTTGTGAACTATCCATCCCTGCCATATACTAAATATATTTGTATAATTAATTGCTCCACTTTAATACATGATGAACAGGTCGGTGGGTTGTTGTAATCCCAAGGCAGTGGGCCGATAAGGATTCCATTGAGAGATGCATTTAGATACTTTTATCTTTGTTTATTTTTCTTAAGTCCTTATAAAATCTATGAGATTGGGATGCCTACCCTTTTTCATCTTATGTTATTAGAATCCAAATACTAAGGTTACAGATCGAAATGTCTATTATATATTGTTAAAACTTGATTAAGTAGTTATAAATAGTAAAGAAGGGGAGTCTTATAAAAGCAGTGGAGAGCTCACGTTTTAACACAAGTGAAGAAAGAGAGAGCAAGCAGGTAAAGTCATTTTCGACCCTCTTTTAACTTTTCATATAGGGCAATTGATGAAAGATACGCAAAAGATGCCCTACATTCAACCACAAATCAGCTCTCAACTCTTGTGGAGGTTGACCCTTTTAACTTTTCATATGGGGCAACTGATGAAAGATATGCAAAGCATCTTGCAACCTCCCGTAGATTCAACCACAAATCAGCCCCCAACTCTTGTGGAGGTCATCACTTGCACACTAGGTCGTTCTTATCCAATCCAACACGTTATCGATAGAAGTAGGCCATTCATTCACTGTTTTCCGTCTTCCACACAAGCGAGTCAAACTTTGAAAGTGTTTTAAGTTCAATTAAAAAAGTAAACCCTTTCATACTAAATTCGAATATATAAAGGTTAAATACCAAAATTATGTTGATTTGATAATGATAATGTCATCATAATATTAATACTGTATCGAAAATTGTTATTATTACGGATTTATTCATCCTTTTTGGTCCACAATTGTTGGAATACGTTCTTCTGGCACTAGTATCGCCCGTCTCCCCAAAACTCTATTGACTTAATACCATGATCAAGTGTATTCTTGTCTAGTGTGTTAGGTTTAGCTGGTCAAGTCACGCTTGGTGTTGGGCACTCAAAATCGTATGTATCCAAAGCCACGATTCTTTCTTGTCTTCTTCCGTCTTGTATAGTGACTAATTGATTCCCAAACAAAAGCAAATCGAATAAAAGCCCAAATTATTAAGCATCAACTTAGACTTTTTACTCGTTTCTTTTCCTTAACAAATTCTGAATGGTTACTGTCATGCTTTACTTTTAGTTTTACTGAGTATAATTCTTTAGAAAGAAAAAAAAAAAGGCTGTATATGAGTTATATCTTTTGTCTGGATTGGGAGATATATGACTTCTATGTAATATCAATATCTTGGTCAATTGGGAAGGCTATGATGTCTAAGTTGCGGCATTGGGACAACCCTCTTAGCGTTAAATTCGACCACCATCATAGTCATTTTCAAGCAAAGAATGGTCCTAAGTTCTGACCTGTTTTTCATTTGTCATTTGCTGGCAGTCTCTGTCAAATCTTTAAAATATATTACGTCGGGACGTATTTCTCATAAAATATTGCAAGAATTCAATCCATGAGCTTGGCTGCGACGGAAACTCCGGCAACTTGCGCTACTTAGGATGCTTCAACATTCTCCACTCCACCTCGGATGAACTGAATTGGATCAAAGAATCACATTACTTTCAGCTCTCATCGTTCTCTTTCCGATAAAATCTCAATTCCAACTTTCTCAATTTACTGATGGGCTTTATCTATGAGCGCAAATTTGGTCCAAGCAAGGACACTTAAAATTGTTCAGTAGTCCATAACCATCAGCCTCATTTCGTTGGGATTGAGCTCAGATGACTTTGACCTGACTTACCCTATTGTCAGTTGATTGAACTTTTTAAGAAAACAAATATTTTTAACTTTCGAGCAGGCTGCCCTGAAGGCCTGCATCATTCTTGCATAATGCGTTGTTCATTTACTCCTCAAGCAATTAGTCTTCCTACACAGAAGTAACCCCCCAGTATTATAATACTCTCAAAATGCATCCCCTGAGCAATTTCTGATTGTATGAAACCGACCTTTTGCCCATGCAGAGATGAGCTTTACATTCCAACAGTTTCACTCCCATCAAGTTACAAGATAGTTAAATATGAGATAGTGAGTCACGATGATTAACATTAGGCATTCCTGGATGGAAAGTAAACTTTCCTGCTTCAGTCCTGCTTAGAATCTCCCGGTGCAACAGCTTTTGAAACAGGTACCTGTTCCCCAGTGCCATTTATTCCCTCCACCTGCTAAAACATAAGCTTAAATCTTATTTGTGCTTGCATTGTGCACCAATATCGATATATCCCATAAAAGAAGAGAATGAAAATGAAAAGAGGAAACAACAACAAATAAACAACCACGCAAGGCATTTATGGGTCCTCCTTAAACCATAAGACATGCACATGGCCATCCGTCCAACACAAGCGACAAATCATTATCATTATTTGAAAAATGCAATAAGCAAAATACATGCAGAAACAGCTGGCAAATCATAATGGTTACTAGTACTGTGTGTCTATCCATGCTCCACAAACCATATATGAATTGACAGAAAGATTATGAGAAACTATTCTAAAATATACTTGCACCTTGTCAATTTTGATTTCCTACCAATCTTGAAAGGAAGCCGAACCTATAGAAAATTAATAGAAGGCGCAAAGCTGCACCACAGGGTAAAGGTAAACACCCAAAAATTAAACTACTAAATTGCTCGTCTCTTTTTCCCTTCTGCATCATTTGTACTAGAATGGATTTTCTCCCAGCACAGACCCTTAAAAGTTTCAAATAATGACCATTTTCAGATGAGCTTCAGATTGATGGGTCATATTGAACCCCTCACTTATCCTACCCCATCGACTACAAACATGTAGGTAAAAATTCACTTCAAACGAAATTATTACGTTAGCTACTCAACTTTACTCCTACACCAATCAAATCCCCATATTTAGCATGTTTCCCATTTATTTTCTGTAGCTAAGTCAAACTAAAATACAGTTGTTTTCACTTCCTCTAGGGAGACAGTCCTCTAGGGTTAAATATTTCTATAAATACTGATGGCAAAACGTGAAGTGATGTCAAGAACAAGTCTAGAGTTAATCAATTTTGTTTGATATTTCCTTTAACTTTATTCATGTTACTTCCTATTAAGTCTTATAATAGTTGATGGCTAGAATATTTCAATTAGAAGCGATGGCTTGTCTTTCCTACTATAAACAGGATTTTGCAAGACAAGAGAACAAATCCTTGTGGAAGGATATTTCAATCAGAATCTAAAACTTACATTTCCTAGTATAAATAGGCATTTGCAGGACAACACAGCATATTATCATTCTCTTATATTTCCTAGTATAAATAGGCATTTGCAGGACAAAAAAGGATATTATCATTCTGAATCTTTATGGAAGAATTATTTGACTATGATGGGCAGTAGGGATGGTAGTGGCAACCTGACCCGAAGTTAACAGGCCAGGTTGGTTTGATCAAACTTTGGGTTGAGCTCGGGCTGCAGGGGGGCTACCAAAACAACGTCATTTTGGTATAACTAACCACAACAACTACGTCGTTTTTGTCAGTTACACCCAAATGATGTTTTGGTTGCAGCTTAAGCCTCATACGAGCCAGGCCTATTGCCAACCCTAGTATTATTGATGGGGAATTTGGAACAATCATGGTGAGGCAACAAGAATTGCCAATAAAGATGAAGACATCTTGACCAGTTCTAGTTTCTAGCAGGGAGTTGCTCTGCCTAACAGCCTTGTTGTGTGGGATTTGTGACAATAAAAATTCTGTAGGGGAAGGCGGACTTATGCAATTTCTGAAGAAGTTGAATCTCCAGTAGCAATGATCAGACTCAACAGTGGAAAGTTATCACTAGTGCTCTGACTATTCGCATATGAAGAAAATAATTGCAAATCAGTTATTTTATACATGGAAGTTAGGAAAGAACACAAATTCGGCTAGAAATTAGAAAGTGTCACTCTTATTTAACCAGTTTTGACCCCTAGATCGCTATCCAGCAATTTTTCCAAGTGATGTTTCTGGAACTCCTCTTTTCCAGTTTCAAAAGGCTAGAAGTTCCAATCTTTTCTTTACCCTAGTGACAATTCTTAGACCTTAAGAGAACAAAGTCATTAAATCGCCAGAGAATCGTATATTCAACTGAAAATAGTCAATCATATGTTAAACCGAAAATAGTTCGTTCAATCTACAACGCACACGAGTCAGTTCGATTCAGTTTAAGTGGAAGATCAGATAATATTATAAGAAATGACCTAAAACATTCAGATAAACCACCAAAATCAAAGTCAATTACTCACTTTGTTGCCGCTCTCTTGTTTAGCTGCAGGCTTATAAGGGCAGGCAGGAGGAGCCCTCTCTGGTTTCCTGTACTCCCATCCAAATAGCGCATACACTTTCCCCTAACAAACATTCATCATACAATTTTTATTCACCAAAAGCGATAAGACATTAGCTTTGATATCAAATTCAATCATTAACAAAAGGGTGTATGGAGAAGACTCTGTTACCACGATATAGTCGAACAAAAGGGGCAAAAGATTCACGATTGGGACGAGGAACAGAGGCAGTAAACACGCTATGCAAACCTACCCGATAATTTGAAAGTAAGTCAAACGGATTCGTATATGAAACGACCTTAAAAGGATCAAGGAAATCGTAAACTTGCCATCTTTTTCTGGGATTGTTACACCGTCGGTGACGATTGATCCCTGCTTCAAAACTCGGATGCTTTTATCTGTTCTTTTGCCCAGAAGAGGGATGAAGATTATGATGAAAGTTGGAGCGGAGAAATGTTTAAAATGTTGTTCCGAAGAGGGATTGTAAATTTTCAACTTCACGGAAATTTTGTCTTCACCGCACTGAATCACAAAGAAGCTGTTCAAGTCTACGCTGACTTTTGAACGCGTCCTACTGTAGTTATGATTCTGTTGATTGGAATTTGTATTTTGGTATAACCTTGAAGGGGTCATGAAAATGATGTGAATATGAAGTAAATGAAACTTAAAACCAGTTTAATTATAGCTGCATTACCCTTATCCTTTCTTTTGTTGAGCTTTTCAGAAGTTCGGATCAAATATTCTCACCACCACGTTAATGAGCAGATTATATTAACTGATAGTTAATTATACTAAAATTAGTTATTTATGTATAAAAAAAATATGAGATATTAATTTTAAAAAGATTTATAAAGACACAAGGATTATATTTTAATATTTTTTGAATATTCTCATAAAAATTTAAATTTTAAATATTTAATTTTATAAAAATTAAGTTAATAACTCTAATAATAATAATAATAATAATTGCAAGGGTCTGAACAAAGTTCTCTTTTCGTCCTTTAATTTCTCAATCGTCGGAACAAAATACTCCTTATAGCAATATTTTAAAAAACAATGGTTTTAATTCAATTCGCAACCCAATAAGCTAATTACTAAATATTATTATCAACGGTTGATATAATCAAACGATCAAATATCTTTCAATCCGTCAAAGATAACTGATTAGTCATTTATCAAACAAGGCAAATGTGTTTATGTTGATATAGGTCATGTTTTGTTGGACCACATTTTCGGAGCCTAACAATCGATTCGGATACTAAAAGATATTTGACCCGGGTCTCGAGACGAATTCTGAAAAGACCATTGGGGACAGTTGCGAGAGGCTGGTGTGAAAGAAAAATGGAAAGTGTTACATTTATAATAAAATCTCAGCATGGCAGTAAAAGAGAGTTCAAAACGGCGAACCCATGGAGTTATCTCCATGGATCTTTCGGGAAAAGTTCGCTGCGACAGAAGTCATTCTTCGCCGCAGTGAAGTCACCTTCGGAAAGGTTTGCCGCAGCAAACTTCTGGCTTCGCCGCGACGAAACCCTTAGAATTTAAAATCCAAACTTCAATATTCAAACATTCAAGACAAACACGTACATTCAAATCTAACCATCCAAACTTAATCACAAGCTAAACATAATCATACACAGGAAACTTCAATTCTTCATTTCATTACTAATCCAAAAAGTTCGAACAAACTTTACTTACAAAATATCATACATTTCAAAGCTTAATACAAAATACAAAGTGATGCTCAATGTTGATATGCCTATAAAGCTAACCAAAATCACTAACTTAGTACAAAAGTCTTTAACTTTCTTGGAGTTTCTGATGCCTTTTCAGGATCAAAGATCTTCTCGTTCTACACCTAAGGAGTGGAAGGTAATGGGGTGAGCTACGAAGCTCAATGACTTATACATTTATAGCTATTGGCAACGAGCCACACATTCAAGCATATATATATATGTAACAATTCAATACTCAGCAATTTAAACTCACAAATCATATTAACATATTGTCTCCATATAGAACATATTATGTAATTTATCCATCACAACATAACACTCAATTATGCATCATGCTTAACTAATTAATTATGAAATGCATAAAAAATGGCTCGAGAGTTCTATGGAACAAAACGAATAAACTAAAGTTTAGATCATGAACAAAACGAGTCCGATTTCTCAGGATCTCATAACCTTAAGCGGGCAGCCAGGAGAAGGCTATGTGTTGACGTGCACGTGACTAACGAAACGTTCCTCTCTTGCCCAAACACAATCATTTCAATGCTTAACTCATTTCACGCACATTTGTACTTTTCATGCTCATCATGCTTTTTTCTCTTTTCATTTACACAAAATGCCATGACATAACATGATCACAATCACAATGCATTTTTAACAATTTCCATAATTCAGAACAAGCAATTTAACACACAACATACGAGTAAGCAAGACAATTTGCCCATACTACACAACAACTATAAATATATTACCCACCTAATTTCGCTTGACAATCCAAGTTCAATGTTGTCTTTCCTCTTACTCTTAAATAGGGTTTGCTTGGTTTCCTACAACAAACTAAGTTCTCATTCAAACAACATTTAAAGGAAATTCATAAGGCTTCAATAATAAAAAATGCTAAAGTTGAACTATTACCCTTTCAAAATCTATCCTTTCGGGTCAATTTTTCATGATCATTCTGATCAGGTAAATGAAGAAATTTGGTAACACTTCCTTCCAGAAAAATGTTCCTCATTTTCTTAAGTTTCTAATGAAACCAAAATCATTCAATTTGGTTCAAAAATCTTAAAGTTATACCCCAAACATGTTGGGACTATTCTTATGCTGAAACAATATTTTGTACTCAACTTCCATCTAAAAATTGAGGTTCTTAGAGACTGAATTAAAACAAACAAACAAAACATAAATAATTAATTAGTTGGACAAATAAATCAATAATAATTGAAAAAAATTTAGTGTCCAACACTAAAAGTGTAATTAAAATGAAAATAAAAACTAAACAAAAAAGTAAACAATTGAATATGGAGTGATTAGAATGAGAATTCTAAATTAATGCAAAAAATCAAATTTGAGCACCACTAATTGACAATTGAGATACAAATAAGGACGATTAACAAATGATAAGAAAGGGGATTTATGCTATCATCAATGCTAACTTAGTCACTTTTATGTTAATACAGTGTCAGTCTTAGAATTTCGAAGAGTGGGTTAGTCTCTCTCAAGCTATAATTACCAAGTCCTAAATTATAAACGCTAATTAAGTTAAGTTACTGAACATATAATATCTCGATTAACAAAACAACCCACAACCTAATTAGTTCTCAAGCATTCTAATAAACAACCGAGTCCGCATAAAACATCTCTCTTTGCATAATTACTAATTTGATTATTTGAATAGTCTATTAGATCATTTAACTCTTATTAATCAACCTAATCATGTTGCATTCAGTTCACTCTCTTGATTTATTAATGAAGCACACAATTACAATAAATAATCAGAACACCTAGTGTCATTAATAAGAAAAGAAACTAGATTAACATTAAATCAAGTATAAATTTCAAAAAGAAGTTAGAACATCCTTAAACCAAGGTTCATCATCATCAATTCAGTCCCATACATCAAATGAATGAAATAAAAAGATGAAAATAAGAAAGATATTTGAAGGATTGGAGGTTGAATCAACAGCTAAAGCTTCACCTTCTGTCTCTTCCTTCTTCCTCTTCCTTAGCTTTTTCCCCATTGTTGCAAATGGAGGCTCTCCTTTTTTAGTTCATTTCTCTAGTCTTATGTAGTACTTTCCTAATTAGAGTACATACTAGGTTTTATCAGGACCTAAAAGTCCAAAATAATCTGCAAAAAATTAAGTTAGGGAGTTCGGTCCGTGTTTGTCCTTGTAGAGTCTCTGTTAAGCCACAATTGTGGCCCTAGGTCCTCTACCGAGCTTCCTCCAAATCTTTTGCTCTCTTCAATATCTAATCTCAAATACTAAAAAACACATTAAGGCACCTCAAACACACAAAATTAAAGCTCAATAGCATGTTCTAACCCACATAATACTCAAAATATAAATATCTAACTAATAACACAATTCTAAACCTAAACATCCATGAATAGATTAATTAACAACTAAAAACATACTAAAATTCCTATTAAAACATCATGCAACCTACAACTATCAAGAATTTAAATAGAATAAGATTGTCTTTAGTTAAGAGCACATCCACCAAACCTTTTTTCTTCTAATTCTGCAAACCCCATTGATTAATGACTGGAAATAGAGGCCTTGGATCAAAGAAAAAACTAACAAAAGTGGCTTCCCAACTTTTAGCTCCTTCTTCTAAGATAGCTATTTCAAGGAAAACCATGAGCTTCCATTCCATCTCTTAATAGGAGTAAAAGATAGGTTAGAAATATGTTGCTCACCCAGGACTTGCTTCCAGCTTCTCTGCTAGTTGGCCTTCAAATTTGCTAAAGGATTTAAGAGAGGGGGGGCCAAAAGGAGGGGCAGATAGTGAAGCAACAATGGATGGCAAAGGTGGAAACTCACCTTTTTATCGTTTATTGAGGATTGCAACATTAAAAGGGACAATAGCTTGAGAGTAGCTTAAAGAGGAAAGTAGCATGTTGGCAGGTGGGATGTCTAAGAATTTGGTAATGGAAAAAAAGGAAAATGTGGAGAGGGGAGAGCTATAATATAAGAAAAGAAATACCAAGATGCACCTAGTGAATAAACAAGGTTAGGAGGCTAAGGAAAACATGATGAGATTGAGCAAAATATAATGGTTTGAGGGGTTATGAACATAAGAAATGAAGACGAGCCAAGAGATGCTGAATCACACAAACTCGAAGTGCATGGGATGTATGGAAGTTGGGGAGAGATGGGGGTAGTGAAAAAGGGTTGAGAGGAAACGAATGATGGTATTAGGGAAAACAACTAGGCTATGGGTAGAAGAAAAACAATGAAGGGCTTGCAGTGAGGAAGAGACACTCAATCATACAAACCCGAAGTGCTGCACGGAATCTCTGTGAACCACCTGTTGGGAAGAGACTCTCATCCCAGAAGAAGTTAATATCCTAAAGTTGTTTAATGCTTGTATTGTTGTGAAACTTGTGAACTAATTAAAGTTATCTTTCTACTTGTTTGTTTGTTATCCACATTATAATTTATACATGTATTGTTTTCGTGTGATGACACATGGTGTATTTCGAAAAACGATAACATTAAGGATTATGGTACTCCTCTATTAAAGTTATTATGAGTTGATTTATTTATATGATATATAGAAGGAATCATGTCAATAAATAACTTATAATGCTCATGATCTGATCATTTCAATTTTTGTTAAAGATGATGACTTGATATAGTTAATGTATAGTGCACTCTTATGGTTTGTTTTTAAATCACGAAGTCATAATATGGGTCAAATTTAAACTATTTTAATAATCTATATTAGCCCATGTAACTTGTTAGGATGATTCTAATGAAAATGGGTCTAATATAATGGTTATTAGATTGAAATATATTATAGTCAAAAGGGATTTTAAAAATCCCTTCCCTCTCCCTTTTAAAGTGGTCGTTACAAAAGATGAGACAGAAAATCAAAAACAACTTAGTATTAAAAAAATTGAAAGGAAGAAGGGAAAATTCATTTAAAAAGAACTGTAATTAGTTACACGTAAAGATATATAACTAACCTTAGATTAAGGTAAATTTCTAGTAACATTATTACTTATATAGAATCAGAATATATGAGTTTGTGTAATTTCAAACCGAAGCCTTTTTATTTACTATTCTTTCACTTTATCCCAATTTGGAGCTCACTTTATAGAACCTATGTAATAAAGCTCAGTAATTTGGTAATTCATAAGAGTTGTAGCCTAGTTCTATTTACTTTAACAAGGAAAAGCTAATTAATGGATTTATTAAATAAACAATTAATGGTAGAAAATATATTACTGTAGAAGTGGTAAGTTACAATGCTATTATGTTCGTTAAGTTTAACTACCATATACAATCATAACCTCAACATTCTCACCATCAATAACAAACTTATATGTCAAACAACTATAGAATAAAAGATTCTAGTTAGATAATAAACCAAATAATTCATATGCCAAACTTATATTTTCATACTCAGAATAGCCGTCCATACTCAGAATAGCCGTCCACTTTTGAATTCCAAAAGCTAAATTATTAATAGGTATTTTATTAAACATCTCCTTTAATTACTGAACAAATTACCCAACATTCTTTTAAATATACAATACTTCTTGCCCGTGTGATATTGCTAGTAAAAACTCAATTCAAATAGAATAAGTCATTAGTTATGAATATGCTACATATATGCTTTATGTACAAAAGCTCGTGATAGTAGACGAGGATGATGCTAGTGTTATTATAAAGTAGAGTTCTTAATAGAAAACTTTAATGTAATAGATCTTAGTGGTTACACTGCTTAGTGTCTATGAGTTTATGCATTTGTTTTTTATACACCTACAACATGTTTTTTATCTCCATGTCTTTATTGTTAGACTCTAAGAAATAGCAACCACAAGATCAACAAGAACACTTAGCCAATATCAAACTACTCAAACAATATAGATAACTAAAAGATAAATTGAACACATAATTTAAATGTGGAAAACCCTCCAGTATAGAGGTACTACTCATGGGACAAATTGATAAGAAATATATGTTAAATCAAAAAATATTAAGACATAAGCATTTAAGATTTCAAGCTATTGACTCAAACTCAATAGTAACTCAACAAATAAGCATAACTAATCTCTCTCCTAGATTGAGTACAAATTGATATATATACTAATAATACTTATACACTAATCCTAGATATCAAACTAAGAATGCTATTTGGACTATAGAACTTCTCTTTTGTCAAGTATTTATGTCTCATACAACTTTTACTACTTAATAAGCCTTCTAATTAAAAAAAAGATAAGGTTCTTATACAATACAATGTATGGTGACTATATCTGACTTTTAAGCCACAAAACTTGATATTATAGAGATATATGGTTCCAATCACTTACACGGTCAGCAAACATGACTATAGCCACCAACAACATAGGTGTGTCTAACTCCACACAAATGTGTCTAACCTCAAAGCATCATCATTTAACTCGTACATGGTTATAAAGACATATACAGTCATCTACACGATTGTGTCCAACATTTACATAGGTATATGTAACTCACGTATAGATTTGTGCTCTAAAAACAACATCTAATTGTCAGTTTATACCTTAAATCCACCCAATCTTCATTCCTTTTGATCCAGAAAGATAATTAAAACCTCTGGAGCTTATATTTAGTGGTATTACATAAAATTATATATAATAGGGATAAAACCATAATAATCTCCCCCTCCAAACCATTTTGGAGGAGAAACCAACCAACTCATTGACCTTTTGAAAGCCATCCTAATAAGCTTACTATAAATTTCAAGTTTGTTCCTGGTAACCACCTTTTTTAACATGTCAGTATTATTCTTGTCTATGTGAATCTTTTTCATTATCATTAGCTTCTCTTTGACCATATATTATAACTAATGATACCTTACATTAATATGTTTGGTGCGGGAATGATATATGAAATTTTTGCTTAAAACCATGACACTTTGACTACCATATAAAGTCAGGTACTCATCTTATTTTATGTCCAATTCTTGGAGAAATTGCTTCAACCAAAGCATCTTTTTACCTACTTTTATAGATGAAATATATTTAGCCTTAATATTAGATAATGCTATATAATTTTGTAACTTAGATTATTAAGAAATGGCTTCCCCATCAAATTTAAACAGGTAACTTGAGGTTGATTTATCTTATCGAGATCATTAACCATGTTCATATTATTGTACCCTTCCAAAATTGCTTCACCACATTCAAATCTCAAACACAATATATAAGTTTCCTATAAATACTTAAAGATCCACTTCGATGCTTCCTAGTGTACCTTTCTTGAATTAGATAAAAATATGCTCATCAACCCAATAATGTGTGCAATATCTGGTCTGGTACACACTATGACATACATCAAAGAGTCAACAGTAGAGGAATATGGAATTAAAAATATACCATCTTTCTCCTTTTTTGTTATAAGACAAGATTGCTTGCTTAACTTGAAATGAGCTACTAATAGGGTACAAATAGGTTTAGCATGGTTCATATTAATCCTCTCAAGAAACCGTTTATTATATTTTTCATGTGACAATCACAAATTTCTAGCCTTCCTCTCATAAATGATCTCTATTCCTAAAATTTATTTTGTAAGACCCAAATCTTTCATATTAAAAGATTTGGACAAGTCCTATTTCAACCTAAAAGTTATGCCAACATTTTGTCCTATTATCAACATATCATCCATATATAAGAGAATGATGATGAAGTTACCACTAGGAATTTTTCTGAATTACACGCAATGACCATTAAATGTTCACTTATAACTATTAGTTGTCATAAATGGATCAAACTTCTTATACCATTACCTTGGTACCTATTTGAGCCCATCTTCTTTAACTTGAAAATTAAGTCCTCCTTCCTTTTAACTTTGAACTTTTCAATTGCTCCATATATATCTCCTCATTCAAGTCATAGTTTTGACATCAAGTTGTTCGAGTTCGAGATCCAAACTCGTTACTAGACCCAATACAATGTGTATAGACGTGATCTTAAATTCTGGTGAAAAAGACTCGTCAATATTGATACCTTTTGTTTGATTGCATCCCTTCATCACGAGTCTTGCCTTACGCTTCACTAACTCACCACCATCTTTCTTGATCTTGAACACCCATCTATTCTTCAATGCCTTCTTATTTTTGGGAAGCTTTACTAACTTGTAAGTTTCATTCTTCTTCACATAATCCATCTCCTCATTCATTTCCTTGAAACAAAAGTCTTTATTTTTCAGTGATTACATTTCTTGGAAATTATCTGTTAATAAGAGATATTTTGAACTATCTTATCAAAGAATTCTTCTCTCTAGTTAACCTTCAAAGTTAGACATCTTCTAATAGTTGAGCAGGTTTCTTCTCCTACTCATGATGCTCATGAACCTCTTCTACATCATCCATAAGATATGGCTTATATGGCTCATCATTATTAAGTTGCACCTAACATTAGCATCCTATGTCAGCTCATTTCCTTCACCTTTTTCACCAGTAGGGTGATCCAAAAAAGTAAAAATAGGGGTAGAATATACAGTACCAAAAGATGAACTGTTGGAAGTAATCTTGTCTTCTTTGATAAAATAAAAACCTATCATATGATTATAAAAGATCATTTCCTTTCTTTTTCTTCTTGTTTCGGTCGTAGAGAATGTAGTCAAACTCTTTGTCACCATATCTAATAAATATATGAGGAATAGTCTTTGAATGGAGGAGTCTTCGAATCAAGCTTTGATCACTTCTCCTTTGGTATACTCTTGAACACTTTACAACTGAATACCCTCATATGTGAATAAGTATAATCCTTCCTTTTCCATATTCTCTTGGAAACATCAAGATCCAAAGATGCTAAAGGATTTATTTTAATCAAATATATAATAGTTCTGATTACCTCACCGTAAAAGGACTTCAGTAGCCTGGAATTTTGGAGCATACATTGAGCCTTCTCCATAATGGTTTTATTCATTCTCTCAGTAACATCATTGTTATATGGGGTAATCAAATTCTATCTTCTCATGTCTTATACTATATCTTACACAATAGTTCTCAATCCCATTAAAGGTGTACTCACCAATGTTTTTAGTTTAGAGACACTTCAACTTTCTCTTCATCTCCCTTTTTACCATAACATGAAATTTATAAAATGTCTCAAATACTTGGATTATTTTATCAGCATATAAACCCAATTATTATATGTAGTATCATTGAAAATGTAACAAAATACTTGTCACCTCCTAAGGACTCCATCTTAATAAGACTATATATGTTAGTGTGTACTAGCTCCAGCTTAGCCTTCCTTCAAGTGAACCTTTTATAGAAAGACACTTGTTGTTTTTTAATTAAGCAATAATCACAAGGGTTAAGAGAAACAGTATTTTTTTACAAGGATAAGTGATTTGTCAACTAGCAATTTAATTACCTTCTTACTAACATGTCTTAATCTATGGTGCCACAAATCTGGAGAAGTATTATCTTCAACTACATATAGTTCTCTAGCACACATCTTTGAGTGTTTCTTATCCATTATAAGCAACTAATAATTCTCTTATAAACAACTCACACTTGTCATCCCCCAAAAGTGTCTTGGTATCTTTTTTGTTCAAGCATATTCACAAAAAAGAAAATTGAGGTGCAAGTTAGGAATGTGTTATATGCCTCTTAAGATCAACATACAACCAACATTGGTTTAAACTCAAATGTCACCCGTATCGATGATATTAGTGAAGCTTTGATTTCCCATCTTCACACTTCCAAAATTACCACTTGTAATTCGTGAAGTATTCCCTCTTCATAACATAATAGAAGGAAATCTTTGTATCAATAAGCCACTCAAAATTTGAGTGACTAATATGGAGACAGTCACTAATTACACAAATCAATGATACCTCATTATATGTTCCTAATGTTATTATTGTATTGTTATTATTGGCTTCATATTTTTGGTTGTCTTATTCCTTCTAGTCTCTCTTCCATTTGTATTAAAAAATTTATATGACCAAGGTTGGTGTAGTAGTGACACATTCTAATCTCCTTGCAATCTCTAAACTGGGACCTGCTTTTAGACTTACCATACCTTTTGGAAACTCTACTCTTGCTTCTTCCTCTGTTTTATACCACAAGAGCCTGACACTGATCTCCTTCTAATCTCTTCGTTAATATGTTCTTTTTGATCATATCCAAGTAAAGCAAACCATCTGGAGTAGATTTGCTGATAGTTACAACCAAAGTTTTCTATCTACCTGGTAAGAAACTTAAAAGGAACAAAGATTATAGCTTATCATCAAAGATGATCTTCATGTTGGTTAGCTTGTCAATAATATCCTAAAAATTGTTGAGATGCTCAGTTACTAACTTTCCAGCCTTTAACTTTAGGTTTACAAACCTTTTAATCAAAAAGGCCTTATTGTAAGCAATCTTCCTCTCATAAAAAACCTTTATATTTCCTTAACAACTCAAAAGGATCAGTCTCTTGCGATATATGGTTGAATATGTTGATATCAATTTACTGCCTAATCGTTCCTAAGGTTTTTTGCTTCACCTTTTCCTACTCGTTATTTGTTATCTTCTTCAATTTAGACAGGACATTATCTTTTATACTTTTATCTACATCAATTAGATTGTATAAATCGTTACAATACAAAAGATTTTCTATAATAGGTCTCTAAATTAGGTAGTTGGTCAATATCAACTTAACTATAAAGCTATTTGTTAAGTCAAGAGGACTTCACTTCTATTTAATTTTGATGACAATCAAATAATAATAATCTTAGAAACGTATGAACTATTTTGATAAGTTTGTTAAGTGTGCAAAAAAATGTAAGTAACACTTAGTCAAACCCAGCAGATGCACGGTCAACAACAGACGAAGCGCAACACCAGATGAAACACAACACCAGATGAAGCGCAACAACAAACGAAGCGCAACACTAAACAAAAGCACAATATAAAATGAAACATGATAACAGAAGAAGTATTATTCTAGACGATATAAAATGAAGACGTTTTAGAACGTCAGTCAGTTAGTTAGTTGGAGTTAGTTACAGGACTCAACTAATAACGGTTTCTAGAAGATTTAAGAAGCAGTTTCTCAAGAAGATAGTTGGAGTCTTAGGCTATAAATACTAGTTCTATTCGAAGACTAAATAACATTTTTACAAGAGAGAAATACTTAGAAAAATTCTATATTCAAAGTATTAAAAGAAGTAAGCAAATACATCAGTAACATGAAGCTCAAAAATATCTTTGCTAGAGAGAGAAAGAAAGGCTAGAGCCTGAAGAGGCTAAGATAGCAGATAAAGAATACTTTGTGAGCAAGACCTGAAGAGGCTCTGTAAGTGTAGAAAGAATACTTGTAAAGTTGAAGAGTGTAGTGGAATCTCATAAATACTCTGAGGACTGGACGTAGCCCAAGGTTTAGGGTGAGCCAGTATAAAATCACGGCATCTATTCTCTAACCTTTATCTTTCAATTTTCTTATTGTTAGACGAGTAGATTGTTGGCCCCCTAATTTTTTTCTTGAGGAATAAGAATGATTTAAATAAATTATGAGGTCCTTACGGGATTATTTTGTGGAGTTAATTATTATGTCAATGTTGGTAAGATTTTATGACATAGATTAATTGAAATGAAGTATT
>JAOQMP010000004.1:32830089-32843173 GCA_027563575.1 Erythroxylum pedicellare | reverse complement strand
TGTCAAAGCTATTAACAATTAACTCTTAATTGATTAATTGAAATATCTTTCTAGTTAAAATTCTTAATATTGCATTATTGATTCATGAATTTTACTATTAGATTTGCCCTTAATCTAGAAGACTTATGCTGACATTTCTTTGAGTTTGTATACAAGTCATTCTAATTATGATAGATCTGTTCTCAAAAAAGAATTTTTCCAATCTCAATCATATGAAATCAAATCATGAACTAATATTTCAAATATAATAGTTTAAGAATATAATGCATAATTGAATAATAATAAATCAATCAGTAAAACTACATTAATAAAAGATTAAATCATATTGTTATCACAACTTACACAATAAACAATTTACTTCCTACATGTAGAAAATAAAACCAATAACAAATATTTAGAAGAAAAATAAAAAAACAAATAAATTATATTACAAATCTCCCTTTTGTAATAAATCTTCTTACAATTTGGATTGAACGATGCTCTTTATAAGATCTTGTGACGTATTTTTCGTGTTTTCTCATTCTCTGTTAAGAATTGCCTTTTCTCTATATTTCTTACGACTAAAAAATGCTTCTAAACTCGTCTCTTCTAACATGCCTTCGATAATATCCTTTTATAGTAAAAACTAAGATTTTTGGGATATACATAGTCACTTACATGGCCGTGTAGGTGATCATGCAGCTCCAAAAATACCTTAAATCGTGACTTTATACAGTCACAGAGACTATACAGGCACATAAACTATCGTGTAACTCCGCACAGGCAGGAATTGAGTTATTAAAGCTCTACACATTTATAAAGACTTACAAAGTCACTATACACGATCGTGTAAGTCTACAATTGCTTCAAATCTTCGTTCTATGGTACAAATTCATCTGACTTCTTTTTCTTTTAGTTCATAAAGACAATTATCACCTACACACATTTGAGGCTAAGTACGTACCAAAAATACTATTAAACTCTTAAATAACAAGCAAAACACATTAGATATGAGTATATAAATATAAAAAAATAATTGTTTATCAAACATCTCCACAATTAAGTTTTTGCTTTTCTTCAAGCAAATCATAGTCTCAATAATGAATCTTACAAACATTCATCCCTTATTAACCTTAACATGTCTATCCACACTCTAAATCATCAAATCATATCAATTAAATTAACATACAATTAGATTCAAGTCATTATAGAACCAACCTTTCTAAGTCAATATTAAGAGCAATAACATAGATAATCTTTTTGAAATCAAAAGTATAAAATTTTACACCCTTACTAAGGATTCACTCAATGCCCTCAAAGTGTTTACGGTGAAAAGTATAAGAACTCTCAAATCAATGTATAGAAAGATTCTTAACCATAAGCTTGCAATAAAATTATATCTCCACTACTTATAAGTAAACAAGAAATCAAAATCAAAATTTCTTAATAGAAGGTTTAATGAGGCTTAGGTTAGGGTATGATAGGGATAATAAAAAGGGTGATACAATTGAAGGGAATTTACATAAACAAAATTACATACAACCTAGTTCTTCAACATATAGGTCCCTCACACCATAATTCCATTGGTACAATAAATTCAACACTATTTATTTTATTTTATTAATTTTTAACTATGCTCGCAACATATATTATTGTATTTTCTTTTTCTTTTTGAGCATTCACTATGCACCGATAATCAAAGAAATATTTGATCTCTTTTATATTTTTTAATTTGATCTAAGTTTCAAGCAATCAAGTAATTGTAAATCCTTCAAGGTTCAAAAATAATGAAAAGGCTTTCAAGAAAAATAAGGTAAAGGCTATCAATGTGGTTATAATCAATGAAAAGGCTAAGTCTCAAAAGTGGTTACTTCTAAGGGATAAAATATGATAAGATAACAATAATGAAATTATGCTCAAATTCAATATAAATGTCTTTATCATTTTAATGCTTCTAATTTAACAAATATGGTCTCAATATGAATAATAAAATCAAGTTTTAGAATTATCCAACTATGTTTGATAACATACATGAAATAATAAAAAAGCTTAAACTAATGATATTTTTGCTCTTAGGCATAATAACTCACAAAAAGGATCTTATGTGTAAATAATATGCAAATATCATTCAAATTAATTATCTCAATGATTACTGAAAATATAACTTATAAAAGCAAGTTTATTTTAACTTTTATCCTTTTATATACTAATACAATTCAATAATCACTATGATCGACATTATTTTGGACATATTTTAACTAACTTAAGATATAAATTTGGAAGATTTAATAAAAAAGAACATAAAAAAACTTAAGAAATTCATTCCCCACACTTAAAATTGTACGTTGTCATCAATGTTTACGATTAAAGCACATAAAAATAAAATAATGATAAAACACAAAAAGAAATGAGAAAGGTTCAAAATTAGTACTACCTTGAATAATAAGAAATATAAAGTTCTGAATTTGATGAAGGGAGATACATCCATCCTTGCAAAAATTTAAACAATAAGGGATAAAAAGATAAAATAATAAAAATAATAAAGAACATGACAATACAATAACATATAATAAAATAACATGAAATAAAGCCTTATGCTAACACAAAAAAAAATGGAAATAACATGAAATAAAAATGAAACCTATCATAATTCTTGGGTTGCCTTCTAAGTAGTGTTTGTTTAATGTCGGTAGCTCAACGTATCGTTCATATTGACCATCAACCTGGGTCTATAATTAGTGGTTTGCTTCTACCTATTTCTCTATATAATGGTTTCGTAGCTTATGAATAAGCCATATGTTGTAAGATAATAATAAGTACACAATGTATTAAATTAGTAACTCCAATTGATTCCATTAATGCCCTTTTTGATAACAAACTGTTAATCAAATAAAGACTAATAAAACTCCCATAATCTTTAGTTGACTCAAAACATTTTTTCTTGTGGAAAGTGAGAACCGTTTGTATTTAAAGTGACTACCAATAATTCATCAACAGTTTCCTTGTTTGGCTCCTCTTATTGTTCTTCCTCAATCATCTTTGTTGATTCTTCTACTTTCTCTTCTTGGATTAAGACTTCCTTCTCTTTTTCTTCTTCAGTCATCTTTTGCCACTCATCTACTTCCTCTTCTGGATAGAGGCTTCTTCTTCCTCTACTTCCTCTATAATATGTTTTTGTTTCTCTTCTAAAGTAGCAGTAACCTTCTCGTCTTCTTAAAATGCAACTTCATTCATGAAGTCAACCTTTGTCTCTTATTTACTCTGAGGTGTTAACAAGCTAAAATAATATGTTGTATTCATCTCAATGTATTCAAGTGAAGAAAATCTCTTTTTAAATTTACATTGGCTAGCTTCACTTTTGGTAAGGTATTATGTTATTATATCTGTAAGTCTTTTTTTGTTTGTTGCTATTGTTGTAGTAAAGATTCAGTCAAAGCATATTCATTCCATCTATCAGAGTAAGGGTTGCTCTACTATGAATTATAAGTATTCTCATATGGTGTACTCTAAGGCCAGTTTTGTATGCAATATGGTTGCTCCCATATATAGTTTGGTGCCCGACATTTATAATTGTAATGATTACCCCCACAAATATCACAACAAAACATAGATATCTATTGAGATTCCAAATACATATTACTATACCTTTCGTTCCAAGTTTTTGATGTTTCCATATGTGATAGCCTATTATAACTCCCATGAGAATACTGTCATCTTCATCCTTCCATTATGGTTTGTAGCTATAGTGATGAAACTTAAATCTAACTATAAGCCACAAACACAAGTAAGAATAGAGAAATTCAAAAGATAAATAAATGAATAAATAAACAAAATATAAAATATAAAATATAAGTAAAAATAAAAATAAAAATAAAAATAGTGGTTAGAATAATAAAAGCTAGGCTTTCCTAATATTATTATTCTAGGCAATGGTACCAAAAAACTTGATTAAGAATTTTTATACTTATAAAGATTTATAAGTTTTAATCGTAGGTGCACATTGTAGTATAGCTAGTATTGACAAGTATAAGGGGATCCTACAGGAACTTTAAGTACTAGTATTGACCCTTTATAGTTCAATTAAATTATTGATTATTGGACCGTAAAAATTTCTATCTTATATTAATATCTTTTTTAAGACTACTAACAACTAATCCTCGATTAGTTAACTGAAATTTCTTTCTAGTTAAAACCTCTAAAATTGCATTATTAATTCATAAATTTTACTATTAGGATTGACCCTAATTTAGAAGATTTATGTCAACTTATCTTTAGGTTTGCATGTAAATTCTTGCAATTATAATATATATATTTATACAAAAGGATTTCTCAATCTCAATTATAAGAAATCAAATCAAGGACTAATATTCTAAATATATTAGTTCAAGAATATATCACATAATTGAATCACAATAAATCAACCAATAAAACTACATTGAATAAAAGATTAAATCATTTTATGATCACCACTTTGGATTCATCTTACCTAGGCATTAAACAATTTAGTCCCTACAAATAAAAAACAATTTCAATAACAAATATTCAGAAAAACAAATAGAAAACAAAGAAATCATATTATGAATCTACCTTTTGTCTAATGAATCTTCTTACAACTTAGATTGAATGATGCTCTCGATTGGATGTTATAACGTAATCTTTATATTTTCCTCATCCTCTGTTCAAAATTGCCTCTTTTTGTGATTTTTATGACTCAAAAACGCTTCTAAACTTGTCTCTTCTAATATGCCTCCGATAGTATCCTTTTATAATAAAAACTAAGATTTATGAGATATATACAATCACTTACATAATTGTCTAGGTGACAGTGTAGTTCCAAAAATATCTAAAATTATGACTTTACATGATCACAGAGACTTATACGGGCACATACACGACTGTGTAACTTCATATAAGTAGGAACTATGCTGTTAAAGCTCCACACATTTATAGAGACTTATACAGTCATTGTATGCAAACGTGGAAGTCCACAATTGCTTTAAATCTTCGTTCTATGCTATGCTTTTATTTGAATTATTCTCCTTTTAGTTTATGAATGCAATTATCACCTATAAATACACTTGAAGTGAAATAAGTACCAAAAATACTGTCAAACTCTTAAATAACAAGCAAAACCCTTTAGATATGAGTATATAAATAAAGACAAATAATTGTCTATCACCCCTATAGCAAAAGCAGGTTAGAGCTCAATTGACGCAACAAATTATCCTAACCGAAATGGTTTAAGTGATATGAACCCGCTTTATGGATATAATTTTGGCCAAATGTGAAACTAAGCAATCAGTATAATGCATCAAAAGAGTATGCCAAAGATACCAATGCATGAAGTAATAGCTAGACGTAAGGGAGTATCATCAATTTGATGAATAATAAATTGACATGAGGAGTAATTTAGCCAAATGGTTATTGGATTTTGGTCTGCTTCATGTGAATAACACCAGAGGTTTCTATACCTTTGATGAAAGCTCAGTGACCTCGACTTAGAACTTGGCCAATAGCGAGGTGATGTAGGCCACTGAGCATTGCTAGGCGAAGGGACTATATGACTCAGAAGAACAAGTGACAGAGAGCCCGGAATAAGGAAGCAACATGTGGGAACCTTCTAAAGAGAGGAAAGGGAATGACTGGGTTGGCTCCAAGTGCACAAGAGGCAACGACAGGTATTCAGAGGAAGATTATGGCAGCTCACTTCACATAAAGTGAAGAAAAAAGGTGTGAGGGAAGTTCATAGAAATTTAGCAAATCTGAGATCCAACGACGTTTGCAGATAAAATAGATGAAATTGAGGTTTTTGGAGTAAGAAAGTAAAATCTAACACAAATTTTCTAATTGCAACTATATTTTTTAGTTATTTATGAATTTAACCATTATTTTGATGATTTATGTGGTCACAGTGGTTAATATTATCTAAATTACTTTTTTACATTAAATCTCTTCTCTTACTTGTTAAACTTCATGTTCGGTTTTTAAAATATTACTTTTTATATTTTAAAAACTGGACTGAAAGTTAAACCAGTAAGATATGAGATTTAATGTGTAAAAGACTCAACCGAAATTAAATCGTCATAAAACTAGTTAAAAATTAAAAATTTGAAATATAATTGTCCTTACCTATTGAAGAGTTTGAACTTTAATTGGAAAAAATATTATTGAATAAAAATTAATTAATTAATTTTGATTTATGAAAATTAACCAATTAATAAATAAATTGATCGATTTTTAACAACAAGAGTTATTGAAGTAAAACAAACTGGAAAGTTAAAAACTAAATCAAAAAGTTAAATGGTTCAAAATTTTTACAATTGATCTGATCGAATCGGTTGAGTTTTTTGATTATTGTATAAAAGTATTCTTCTTATTGAATAATGTGTCTTTGTTAAGGTAATCCTCTTATTTTGAAGAATTTGATTTGATTTGATTCATGATATCTAAGTACTTCGGTGAGTTATATATACAAGTTAAGAAGTCACTTATTTGATAGAGTTTAGTATCTCAATTTTGAGTTACTCGATTGGTGTACATAGATGCATGTATGTAAACTATTTAAATGAATGTGAATAATTTTAAGAGAATCACAAATTGTGACATGATATTAGGGTTATTATTATTTTTGAAAACTAATTCTCTTCATTTTATTATGTTACGTTCATCAGATTCCTCTTATTCATTATATACTTTCTTTCTTCTCAATCTCTTCAAGTGACCATGTTAGAATTCACTAAAACCAGCCATATCTTGATGCTTGGACAATGAAGAATACTAGTTTTGTTCTAATAATGGTTTTGCAAAACATTTAACCAACGTATCTATTGAATGGAACGAATAATAAGTGGTCATAATTAGTTTGCAGCGTCATGAAGGGTAGATGAAAATTGAGCTATTTATCAGACATTGAGCTATACGAAAGTCCAACAAAGACACTTCTACACGTACAGAAAGAGGCATTGGCACACAAGGGACAGTGCTGCAAGCCCTCAATAATATGGATATTATTATTGATTTTAGCACATGACATATTCTCTTAAATATTTCACTTTCTATAATCTTTGCTTTAGTTACAAGAAGATAACCGCAACTAGTGTGTCCATTATCACAGTGGAAGGCTACGGGTACATTTATATAACAATTCCCTTACATTAAAGAGGTTCTTCATGTTCTTAAATTATTTGTAAACCTTATTTATGTCAAAAAATTCAATACAGATTTCAGTTGTCAAGTAATATCCTTTCCTTTGCACTCTGTTTTTCAGGAAATTGGCATAAAAAGGAAGATCAGACGTTCTAGTGATAGGGATATGCTTTACATTTTGGGGAAGACCAACGTGGAAGAACAATTAAGAATTCCTTACCTGCATCATTCTTTATGAGTTGTTATATCTAATAAAGAAAAAATTAGGTTTTATCAATGTCTTTTAGGTCACCTAGGATGTCAATGGGAGTGGCCCGAGCCCGGCCTTTGGCCAACCCTGCCCACCTTATAGATATATATTTAAAAATTAAAAATGACGTTTTTGACGTTATAGTTGGGCCACAGACCAAGCCAGGTCAGCATCGACCCACTGAAGGCCCAACTTCAACCTGTGATCCAGTTTAAACGAATAATTTTGGCTCATAACCCGATCAATTCGAGCTAAAATTAAATCGGGCCAGGTCAAAATTGGCTTTCCTATAAGTCACTCATCTTTTCTAACTCTGAAATTCATATTTTTCATCATTCGAAGAGTTAGCTGTTGAATCTCTTTTTACTGTAATGATTGTAAACTTGCAAAGCATAAGTGTGCTTATATTTGTTGAGAAATTGGGACGTTATTCTATCCCAGTTGCAGTAACATAATTATGAAACTTTTTTATATTTTGATTTCTCAAAAATCAAGATCACTTTAATTATATAAAATGATTAATAATTACATCATAATAAAACATAAATTTTAATTCGTTTCTTATTCGGACGCTTGATCATATTCTTATAGTTTCCCTAAACCATTTACGAAATTAATCCATTTCAACTACTGTAATTTCACAAATGTCCCACCTCTAACGGTATCCACAGAACAAGTTGAGGAAGCTCTGTAACTCTTAGAGAGAGGGTTAAACAAGAAGTGCTAGCTCCATTTGAGCTTAAGCCTATTTATAATAAGTTTTGAGCATTTCAGTAATTTAGTTAAAATTAAATTCTAATTCAATTAAACTTTAATTAAAATTATAAATATTTTAATTAAATACCAATTATGCCCAAATAAAATTCAATATCTTATAGCAATCCTTATTTATTAAACATATCATATTTAATCATAAAATTTCTCAAACTTTACAATTAAGCCCAACTTGATTAAAGTATCTTTGCTATCTTCAACTTGTTCTTTATGTGAGACCCATCAGGTTTTCAAATTGTTGACAATAATTATAAATTTTAATTTTAATTCAAAATATGTTGAGTCTAATCATATTAGTTCTCCGCCATTAGCTATTAGTTCAATTGATGATGTTTATAAACTATTCTTAAAATGTCATTCTACCTTGGAAAAAGATTTTCCAAATTAATACTAATCGAAAACAACAGAACATTTTCCCTAATTGTTTTAGGGTGATAAATCATATCTTAATCACTCAACTACCTCTATATAATTCATACTACTTCTAATGATTACCGAATAAACTAGCCATGATTAGAATAGGTCATAAATAGTATCAAAACTTAACAATCCCTATATAAGATAACTTTGAAGACTTAAAGTCAAAGTATCAGTTATAAAATTATCACAATGAAAATTTTAATAGACATTAAAATAATGTCCCAAATGGATTTTTCATATCGGGTTAGTTCAGTGAACTTATTCTCTAATAAGCACTTATATGTTTGTTTAAGTATCTCCATGCTTTAGTCTATAAGAACAACCATTTCCTTTATAAAGAAAAACATAATGTGTGCTAGCCTTTTTACGTTTTATTAATATCCGATCTTAATAGAAGAATGACTAAGAAAAAATTATGGATAATATATCAATGTAATATAAATATCATAATTATAATCTCATTATAATTTCATTTATAATATATAATTATCTCATGGATTTTACCATATATATCTAAATTGTACAAGATAAATAATGCCTTTAAATAATTGTCACTAAACTACAACCAAACTAATTGATCGTAGAACATAAATCAACAATATTTTCTATAAGTAATATACAAAACTTTCTTTCTTTTTCCCTTATTTATAATGATGTTTGAGTCCTTGTATGGTTTTAAATATTTATGATGCCGAGTGATTTATCTCATTTATTAATGAACATACTTGAATAATTTAAATTTATCTTTTAAAAAATAAATTTGATATCAATACTAATTTTACCAATTTTTGCAACACAATTAAAAGTTAATATGATGTGAGTTTTAATTAGTTTCATTATGATAATACTAAAGATTATTTTAATCAAACTTTTTCTTCACATTTTGTTTTTCAAAAAGAAAGTATCATTTATAAATTCTCTTGTGTTAGCACACTTCAACAAATAGGACGACTAGCCGAAAAAAAAGTCACCTTCTAAGCATCAAAACCCTTCAGATCCTCTGGCCCAGGTATTCTGGCCCTACCCTGTGCCAGAGGATCTGGTCCATCTATTTAAGTGAGGGTCCACTTAAATGGATGGACCAGATCCTCTGGCACAGGGTAGGGCCAGAATACCTGGGCCAGAGGATCTGGTCCCGCATCAAAAGAGCATTATTGTTTAACAAAATATCAACTGCTACTCATCTCATTAATGAGCTTCCAATAAGGGTCATTGATTTCAAAATCGCAATCATTATTCTCAAAAGTTTTTCTAAATTCACATATTATCAATTGTTATTTTAGGTATGAAATGTATATTTTAGTGCTCTCAAAATTGCACATAGATAGGCATAGATGTTCCCACGTTTACGTATTCTTCTTTTTTGGTAATGTATTAGGGATTCAACTCGGAGCGATGTAACAAAGTAGGCAGATGGTACAATTTCTGAAAAACGTTGTTCTTGACTTGAAATCTTTGAGATAAAGTGGGATTGTCCAACTTGATGTTAAAAGTAGGAGCTATGATAAGAATTAGTAATAAGGATAGTATGAATACTTATGATCCAAGAGTGTTTGTGAGAAGATATACTATATGGACTTAACAAGGTAAGAGAAGTATCTTGGATATGACTTTCTTTCGGGAGATGAATGATTTCTACTAGATTCTCTATTTTATTAGAAAGAGTTTGTTTGACATTGGAATGAAAATTTACTATTGAAAGGGTTGAAGAAAGATGAACTAGATCACAAGGTAAAGAGTCGCTCATGGCATATAAAAAGATCTCCATACTTTCATCAAGAATTCTGTAGTCACAGTCAACAACAATAATGACTTTAATACCATTCGGGCTACCCGTAGTTAGAGGGCACATGGAGATAACAGAAATTCAAGGCATGTGACATGTTAAACCATATGAATCGAGAAAGGTCCTTCTTGCTATAACTCTTAAGCTCATGAAATATTTCACCGATAAGCCTCAAGGGAGTTATACGGTGAATTTCTAGCCTATATATTAATTAAGTGGTTTACATAACAAATTTTCATAAGAGGGCAGAGATAAAGAAAGATTGACTGTAGCTTAGATTTCAAATATGCTAGCCGAGACTCAAAGCCTTTCTTTTCTTTTTTGGGCGACAATCCTCAAAGCCTACCTTTTAGAAATTTAAACTAACTAATCTTTCCCCGTATAACTTAGACCTCAAATAAGATTTATAGCCAAAATTTTTTTGATACATAGATCTTCATAAAGAGGCAAATGTAGATCATATTTGTCTTTCTTTATGACTGTTGTTACATTCTTCAAGAATCAAGCTTTCAAGAGCGGGAAAACCTTAGAAAGACACCATAAGATAAAAAAGCACTTTTCATTTGTGTGGGCAAAATAAAAAAATCTCTCTTTTGAAGATTATTAGATGTTTATGACTTTCTGGCACAAAAATTTTATAACAAAGTGAGGATAATTTTGCAATTGTGTTGATTTATCTCAGTGAATGCTATTTCATGTAACAATGATATTTTCACTGGTTTTAGTGCTAGGATGCAAGAGGTGTGCAATGTCATTAACTAACGTATGAACAACAGATGGAATGCACAAGCATATGCAGCTTGAAAATTTGTGTTTCTTTCGCAGATGGCTCTTTTGCCACCGAGTTATTGCATCATGAAAAACTACCAGTGCCTTTGGTAATGTGTCTGGAAGCTTCTTGGATAAATTTATTAGTATTGTTACTTTGTCTTTTTAAGTAGTGTTCAGTTTGGCATATTAGATACGAGCATTCGTCGAGAACTAACGGTGAACTAGACGAGGAATGGGGATGCCTGATGGAACCATTTGTGTCCAAGTGTTTGAATACCAATCTATAAGATGTATGTATGAAATTTATATTTTGATCTTGTCCCTTTAACTACTATAAGACCCTTCTTTCCTTTGTTATTAACTGGATTCAACTTAGGTACTGAAGCTTCTTTCACAAAGGCTTCATTCATTTATTCTCCACATGCATCACAAACTTGGTCTGTGAAGCATCCGTTCCTATCAAATCGGTTGCTTCTAGATATGTTCCACGAGCGTAGTCTCTTCCTGGGAATTGTAGATGACATGGACCTCTGATGAAAAGCTTGATTGCGGGAGCAAGCGCGGATTGAATCAGCTGTGGCGGCATTTTCTGACTCCTAAACTCAGCCTTTTTATCTCCCTGACAAACTTAAGTACTTGAATGTTAGAATCATGAACAACAAATTGTCTTATGATGAAATGTTAGATTCATGACCGGAACTAACTAAGCTAGGGTGACTTTTGTGATGTGATAACTATTTGTTCGGCAGCCAATTAAATGAACGTCAAAGCTCTATTTTTGCCAACAACCTCATAAGTGTAAATATTATGTTTTCTAACAACTATTCTGAAATTCATGTAAAATAATTGATTATATATGTTAATTCTTCTACAAGGAAAGAAAGAAGAAAGAAGATGCTGTTTCTTGGCAACAACTAAAGCCGAGCTCAGAAGCGCCGCGTTTTATCTTTATTTGATCAAGGTCAAGATGAGCCCTACCCATCAGGTTGGGCGCAGTTATGCTCACAGCTCTGCACCAGCCGGGAATTGAACCTGGGTCTATATCGTGGTAGGGCACTATTCTACCACTAGACCACTGGTGCTAGATGCTTCTGTTACCCATTTATAAGTCTCGCTGCTACACAATCACGGAAGAGAATCTGCTTACTGCCCCCTCGGTCCGTCTGTTGGGCACATGAGGCCTCTCTGTTCCTCATCTGTTGGTCACATCTAAAGCTATTCATGAAGAGGGAACGGCCCGATGGTGAAACTCTTTACATACTATCAAATTTAACGGAAACTCAAACAATTTTTATTTATTGAGAGTAGTAGATTTGTGTGAAAGGTGGTGGGAAATGGAGGAAATAGAGGAGTGAAAAATTGAGAGATGGGAAGGAGGAGAGTGATTAGGAATACAAGGTAAAAGATATGGAGTTCTTAGTAAATTGCCACCACAAATTTATTGATTTATGCCTTATAATTAATCGGTTTTATTGTAGTTTAATGACAAATTATTTAAAATAATAATAAAAAATATTTCATTATTCTTGATTAGTACCAATTCAAGAAATTCTTGACCAAGGTGAAATGATGCTTTATAAATAACTTACAAATGTCATTAATTAAATTGCTAGCTAATGGTGGAGAACTAGTATAATTAGACTCAAAATAGAGTAAACATTATCTTCATGTTCTATGTCTAATCGAAACATTGTATAATGAAAAGGATTGAATTATACGAAAAAATTATGCACGGAAATGTTAGTTAAAACTACTTTGACATTCTCAAATATTTAAGTGTTCATGATGCGTTACTAGACGCCAATCTTGATCTATGATTATAAATTATTTAATTGAAAAATTAAAAATAAATTAAAAAGAGTTTTAATTTATTTAATTTTAATTATAAATTAAAATTAGATTTTATAATCATTGCCAGCATATTTAAGAACCTAATGAGTTTTACATATAGAACGAGT
>JAOQMP010000004.1:32783684-32807245 GCA_027563575.1 Erythroxylum pedicellare | reverse complement strand
AGGGTTTAGCTCTAGTATGAATATTGCCAAAAGTCTTGCGCTTGAGATGAATATAGAGCCTACATTTCCAACTAGACGTTGTGTTATTAGGAAACGACAATTTGATGAAATTAGCCATAATGAAGAAAAACAATTAGCTGAGGATTCTTTCAGGGTTAATTACTTTCTAATTGTTGTGGATATGACAATTACTTCGTTAAAAAATAGGTTTAAACAATTACGACATTTGATCATATTTTTGGATTTTTATTTGATTCAAAGAAGTTGAGGTCATTAAATGATAACTAATTAAGATAATGTTGCACTAATTTTACGACGATTTTTTCTCATGATAATGTGTCTGATGTGGATTTAGATGATCTTTTTTCTGAATTAAAAGTATTGCAAATGACTTTGTCACATGAGTTAATGTCATCAGTTGAAAGTTTAGAATTTGTTAAAGTTGCAGATTATTATCCAAATGTTTCAATTGCTTATCGAATTCTATTGACTATATCTGTGACTGTAGCATCAACTAAGAGAAGTTTTTCATAGTTAAAATTATTGAAAATCTACTTAAAGTCATCAATGTCACAAGAAATATTGAATGGTTTAGCTATGTTATGTATTGAAAAGGATACGTTGGACAGTATTGATCTTGATAATATTATTAATGATTTTGCATCACAGAGAATTTGTTTTTCATAAATCATGATCTTTTGTGTATTTGCTAGTGTAATTTTCTTAGTGTTTTGCAATCTAATATTGTTATTTGGTTGCTGCTATTGCTATTTTGTTGTTATTGTTATTATTTTTAGTTATTTTTTTATTAACGATATTTTTAAGATATTATTAACTGATATTATAATTATTTAATATTTGATTGAGTATGTAGATTTATAAATTGAGTCATTTATGATTCATACAAGTTTTTATATTTGTATATTGTAGATTTATTAGAGCTCTTTTTTTTTAATTTTATCTAGGATCTATAAAACGATAGGATCGTAGTTTGTTCCCACATCTTCGTTCCGTGTGCAAGGGCTGACTCCAATACCCACAGTTCTCACTTTACAAGAAGCGGCTAGACACTTAAACGAGCTATGTCATCTTCAACTTGCCCACAATTTTTTAAAAACCGGAGTCTAACTTAGTCATCAAAATAAAAATAACTTCCAACGCTATTTTACAATTGCAAAGAGTCACTACGAGGGCATCAGCCAAACAATCGTCGGGAAGAACCCCGACTCAGAGCTAAGCTATCAACAATCATATAAAAATATGAGAACGAGGAGACTATTGTTAAGCATTTTGATATCTAACCGAGAAACTATATGTTTAGTCGTTGCTTCATCGAAGCAACACGTGGAATCGCATGGTTCATTGAAGATACACCGATGAACCGAATGGTGTACAAAGCATAACCCAAAAACCATTGTTAACGTGGTTATATGTTCTTCATTGCTGTCAAAATACAAAGAGCTAAAACATCATGTCATTAGTTAATTGGCGTTGCTTAACGGCGGACTCCAGTCACAAATCTTTGGATGTCAGAAAAGTCTGGTACAGCATTCAGGTTGCAAAAGCGGCCCGCAAGTTCATTTTTCATGAAATCTATAAGCAAATTGCATTGTTCTTCACCGTTTGTCTCGAACATAAAAAACCCACCACCTCTCAGCATTGTAGCAGCCCTACTACAGAGATGTATAAGATAATCCATTCCTCCAACACCACCATCTAATGCAAGAGTCGGTTCGTGCCTGCCAACTTCAGCCTGTAGCTTGGGAATATGTTCGCTTGGGATATAAGGCGGGTTACTAACAATACCAGCAAATTTTCCCTCAAAACCCTTCAAGGGCTCAAACCAAGATCCTTGCTTTACCTCAATCACATCTTGCAAGCCGTATCTTGACACATTGTAAGTTGTCACAGAAACAGCGACAGGACTTAAATCTGTAGCAATAAACCTTCCCCGAGCACCCAACGTCCTTCCGATCCCAATAGCAAGAGCCCCACTACCGGTGCCCATATCAGCCCACAAACCTTGTCCCAAACTTTCATTCTTCGAGATTTCATCGAACACCATATCGACAATCAATTCGGTCTCGGGCCTTGGTATCAAGACTCCCTCTTGAACGCTCAAAACCAAGTCTCTCCAGTGCTCACACCCTACTATATACTGGAAAGGCCGCCTCTGTTCAATCCTCTGCTTCCACAAGTGGTAAAGATCATCCAAACTTGTTCTCAGCATCAGACTCTCATTACTTTGTCTAATATCATGTTTTGGGTCTTCAAGCGAGTCTTGTAGCAGCCAATTGAGCTCTCTGCACAATAGATTGGTGTCAGGGCCGTTGTCGGCGTCCACAAATGAGGACCCAACAGAAACGGCGAGACCTCTTGCCCATTCATGCCACTTTCGAAGGTCCAATGAAGTGGCTGAGTAAGCAGGTGGCCTTAAAAAGATTGGGATTTGGGGTTTGTTTAAGGTTGAAGATGGCAATGAGGTAGTGTAGCAAATGGGTCTGCAACTAAAACAAGCTCGAGTAAGCCCCAATTTCATAATTTCCGTTTCAGTGACGGTCTATCTTTAGTACAAGACTTGACGAGCTTTTGAGCATCTGACCGTTTGTAAATTGAATACACCTCATTTACTGTTTCATTCAAGTCACGGACTTGCCAACTATTCAGGGTGCATTTGTTGATAGTCAATATGAACAGATAGACAATATGCTATAAGAACTCAAAAACTGATGAATTGCAAAGGAACAGCTGTTGTGGCTATTGCTAATTCACATAAAATGAGTTGAAGCTCTTGCGCAAAAGGTAGTTTGGGTAAAGGAATTGAATTTAGTGTGAGATTGCTCGAATCATTTAAATTTATATTATTTAAATTTTAAGTTTACTTTATTTTTTAAAGAAGAAATAATTTCATTCACAAGTCAAAATTACAATGTAGAACTGTTAAAAAGACAAAAAATACTAAGGATACAACAAAAATTAACATTACATGTTAAAATAATGAGACTACTTAGAGACAACAACTATTCAATCTAAGTTCCATTTTTTTCTAAGAGAAGAGCTCAATATTTGTGTGAGGTTATGAGCCACTATAATTTCTTTGATTCAACAACTCACTCTATGAGCAAGAACATATTTGTTAGATTTAGAATTCCTAAAACTCCTCGAGATCCTTTCCTTCGAAGTGGAGTATACAGTGCAATTAAGACGAAGGCTTAAGCATATCTGATTTTTGCCCATTCTTTTATATTGATTATGAACCCAAACTAGGATTTCATTTCAGTTATTGTAGGGACAATCTAAGTTCAAGTAAGGAAGCATTCCGGCCCAAATAGAGGAAAGTAGCTACATTGAAAGAAAATATGAGAGGTAGTCTCAAGAATTATATTATAAAGGCAGCAAACTTGATCAATTGAAATCTTAAGCCTTTCTTTTGTTTTCAATCTATCTCTAGCAACTGACTATGTGGTAACGAAGGCTTTGGGCATCAATGATCATTTCCAAACAAAGGGTTCTAATAGCTTCTAAACATGAGGAATTAGAGAATTCCCTATTGCTTGTGGAGTTCTAGATAACTTCATCCTTCAAAAGGTGCTTAGGAAAATAGCTTGAAAGATAAGAAAGTAATCTGTCCATACCTCTTTCAATGGCAAGCCAAGAACATTGATCAATAATTTGGAGGCCTTAGCATTAGCTGGAATTCTAGCTACAATGATAAGATTTCATTTCTTATAGATGGAGGACTAAGAGGGGACTAATTATCAAACCAAAACTAAGTGTCCTCTTTATTTCCAATATGTATTTTAAAAAGAGAATAAATAACTTATTTTTCCTTTGCATGAGAATAAAAGGCCAAGAATGCTCCTTCTTTTCCTTTAAATGCCAAAAGTTGGATTTTTTCAAGTAGGATTCATCAGTCTACTTGCTACAAAGTGCTTCCTTGTCATTGAAGGGTCTCCATACCACATGTTAATCATAACACAAACTTTAATTATGAAACTCAAGATTAACAATGAACTTGTATCGATAGCAAAAATGTGAAAAAATACATGTTTGGTTGTCCACTGAACGATGAACAATCTGTTGAACTGTTTGAACAAGCACCTCAATGTATAAACAGGCTCTTGAAACTTTCAATAAATCTTTATGAAAGTTATATACCCTTGTGTCGTTAACATCTTTTAAAGCCCTTCTCAATTTATGGGCCTCTTAACGGATAAAAGAAATTGAACATCTACGAACTTACTTAAGCAAACATCTTGAGACCTTACTATAAGAAAATTACTAATTACTGACGGGAAACATTTTGTAGTAAATTAGCGATGGATATTTAATTCCGTCGATAAACTTATCAGGAAAAAAAGTATTTTACGATGAAAAAAAATCTGTTAGTAAAGATGGAGGGAATTTGTCAGTGAAACTTTGCCGATGGAATTTAACGACAAAATTTAGATACGGAATAGTAAAAGTCGTTGTAAAAGTTGGCGGTAATGGTTGGCGGTAAAAATAAGAGACGAAGTTTACTGACAGAAGAAATTTTTGTCGGTAAATGCAAACAATGTCGATATTATTGTTTAAATTTAAAATAAAACAACGTCATTTTATTATTAATAAAATTTCAAACCCAAAGCCCTCCCCTCTGTCATTCTTCTTCATTTTTTTCATCTTCTTTGTAGCTCCTCTATGTATTCTCTTCTTCCATTTGCTCATCTTGTGTCCTTCTTCCACCAACTGCTTCCATTATGTTGGGTTTTTTGTCTTGAGGTTGGTTGTCCACTTACTGCTCTTGAGTCAATTTTTTTGTCTTCAATTTTTGTATATGAACCGTTGTATGTTGGGTGTATTGGTGTTATTATGGATTGAGTTGTGAGGGTTTATTTGGGATGTTAATGGGTCATTATTTGTTGTTGTTTGGTTATGTTCGTGAATAATGGAAGAAGATAGTAGTTTTGAAACAAAGTAGGGATGAATTTCAATAACGTACCAAGTGTTCGATGAAAGTTCTGTAAGAGGTCTCTAACATTATTTATAATCTGGAATTTTTCTTTTAATGGTTCATTAGTTTATAGAAATGTTGTTTTATTAGTTGAATTATGTAAAGATATGTATCTTAACTGAACTAGATTTATAATTTCCAATTAAAGATTACTTTAAAAGTATTATAAGATGAATTAGGGGCTATTGAAGTTTAAGAAGAATTGTTTAGATTTTGTCCTTGAAAAGAAGTGTTATATACTTTACTATTGGCAGTGAAATGTTATTCAAGTTGGTTTGAGTTTAGGAAGCAAATTAGGTGCTGAAATATGCCCCTTTAAATTGATTTTATAGTTATTGTAAATTCAAATTGAACATGAAAATTTGTTGAGCTTATATATGCCTATTTTAGAGTGAGTTTTGATTACTCCATTTGATGATGATACTTTAAAATCCATGTGTATTGATTGATGAAAGGATAATTCAAAATGTAGTTACACCAATTTAATTTGATTATTATTTCATCTTTACATGAATGATAGAAGTTAGTGAGAAAATTGAGATGAAATGTGTATGCCTTGTCATTAACTTTATGACTCTTAACTTTTTATCTTCTTGAAATCAAAACTATTCTAAAATTTTATTTACTTTAATCTATGTTTCAGTGACCATTTAGATGTTAGTTTGATAACAAATAAAATCTAGAAGAGAACTTTGAAATTTGATTGAAAATAGCTGAAAATTGTTTTATTTTATGAAATTTAGATTTGTGAAAGTAATGTATTTTGTTTTTGTTGGATAGTTTAGAGTTGTAAAACCACTTGAAACATGCTTGCTTGGAAGATAGGTGATAGTGGAAAGAAATTGAGTCATTAATGAAATATGAATATAAGTTTTCTACGCTAAGAATTTTAGATTTGTATAATTTGGTTTCACCATTAAAAATTCCAGCATTTTATATTTTCGATGATTACTTCTTAGTGACAAAGAAAATAATTTTCCAACTCGTAAGTATTGATTGTGTGATTCTAAGAATTTATTTTAAGTTTATTTTCTTAAGTTTTGTTATAGCTTATGTAGGCTAAAAAGGAAATTATATATTAATGCATTGTCCATATTTCTACTTTAGAATAAAATTTGTTCCATAAAAGCAAAATTGTTAGGATATTTGCTTTTTAAGTTCAATTTGTCGATTTATAAATCTGATTTTGAAATTAAATAGATCATGTACAAGTTTCTCTTTTATTTAAATGATTTTTCTTGATTAAAAGTTGATATTGATTAATTGGAATCTTTTGGGAATCTTATAATGAACTTACAGACAATTAAACTAATTTAGTAAATCAAAATTTTCTCGTGAGATCAACTCTTTTTTGCTCTATACTAATTTGATTAATAGATTGAAAGTTAAAATTAGGATTCTAATTTGTTGTTATAGATACAAGAATGTAAATTATCTCGAGTTTAGCTATAATATTCTCTTAAAAATCCACTCAATAACCTTTTATATACCCCTTTGTAACTAACATTGCTTTATGTCTTTCAATGCTTCCATAATTGAAGTTTGAAGGTGAACACCCAACTACATTTAATTATTGTAATCATAAATGCATATTATTTAGATAATCTATAAGTAAAGATAGAATTATTGATTAGATATTTGAAATTAACCTTAAGGTTAGGGTTGGATGTATTTAAGTTAAATTTTTGTAAAGAATAGAAGAATTATTGTATATAGTATTTGTCTCATAAGAATCATCATATATGAGGTTTGAGAGTACCTAAAGATCAATATTCATATATGATTATTTCACTTAATGGTATTAACATAGACAAGTATGTACTTAATAATGATTTTGACTCATTTTTTAGATGAACAAAGATTTTATGGATGTTATCAAAAAGTTTTTTTGGTCTATTCTAAATAAACTTTTCAATCACTTTTAGTTTTAAAAGATTGTCACCTCTTCCAATATATTCATATAATTAGAATTCTCCCCTAGGAAGATATTTAGAATTCTCTCTAAATAATATAGCTCATATTCATGAAAAGAGGCATTGAAATTTGTATGTATTTTTAGAGTTAGAGGATCATAACACCTACACTATTTTTGAAAATTTGAATAGCCAACAAAGATATTGTTTTCTGTGTAGATCACTTTTGGTTTGAATATCTTAATGTTCTATGTAAAGATATTGTTTTAAAACTGAATTTGTTAAGTAAAGGATATGAGTGATCCTATAAGGATTTAAACATGCATGAAAATTTTCTTTTGTTATGTGGATACGTTCTTTGATTATGAATTTCTAGAACTTGAATTTCATCCTTTTGAGATTCCATATAAGATGCATACAAACATTAAAAATGATAAAGTCACCTAGGATTTGAATTTAAGCCAAGTTATAGCCCTTTTATACATTAATATATTAGTGCATCTTTTTTTAGCTTAATTTAAAAATCAAGCTCTTTCTGTGTAATCTTTCCTAAATAACCTTAAGCCTAGAAAGAAAATTAACTTAATTCATTGAACTAGCTAATTGTTTATTGTCTTTCTTACAGGTTGTGTTCTGTGTTGAAGAGCGTTGATAATTGGTCTTACTAGATTAAAAAAATCAATTCTAGGTACCCACACCAACTTGGTCCATGAAGATTAGTTCTTAATTTTTCTTTCAACCCTTATCTCTTTTGGTTTACTTCATAAGCATTATTTCAAAGAGAAACTTCTATATATATGTCTATAATCACCACAAAATAACATTTCACGTGATGAGAATTGAAAGTGCTACTATCATATGAGAAAGACCTTTAAAAGTATAACTTATCTGCACTTTTAGATTTAGTTAGAGGACGTGGGTTATATAATCCTTTATTTGCTACATGTGAGGGATTAGGAGTTCTTTTATATGATAGTGGAGCCTAACAAATGGTTTAGCATACGCCATGCTCTTTTAATGAAAATATGACCTGTGTTGATTTAGAGAAAATGCCGTGCTTCTTTGTTTCTTATAAGGTCTATATTAAATGGGATATGGAGTTCTCTTTGTGTGATAATAGAGCCTAATAAATGATTAATACATGAGATACTCTTTTAATGAAAAAATGACCTATAGTGATTTAGAGAAACTGTGATGCTTTTTTGTTTCTCATAAGGATTGATATAAAATGGGAGCAAGTTTCATGTTGTTATGCTTATAAAGAGACCTACAATGCTTGTGAGTTTGTTTCATAATGTTTTAATGATAAAAAGGCCTATATGAATGAGAAGAAGGTTGTAAGCTCTTTTGAGATGACCTTGTATAAAAATTGTACCTATTTTTTCCTTGAGTATTATACCCACTATGTTTAGAATGTGATCCATAGATGAATTTCCTTTTGCTTAGGACTTAGAAGATGATAGATGGGCTTGTATGCTATATTGTCTACATTAAAAAAATGTAATATGATCATGTGAAGATTTAAACATAGTCTCATCAATAAAGTTAATTATTGTCTTTGTCCATAATAATGGTTTTGCATAATAATGTTTTTCTTTACATAATAATGGTTATGATCTTGTGAAAAAATTGTATGTTGTCTTTGTCTATATGTGATATTGCGAAAAATTGTTATAAGATGTAGGATATGAAAACACTAATAGAAGGAAAACAAAATATGTAATACACAAATTAAAACTCACACATATATGTACCTATGCTCAATTCAAAACTTATGAAAAACTAACTAATTGTTTATCGTCTTTCTCACAGGCCGTGTTTTGTGTTGAAGAGCATCAATAATTGTCCAACCTCATCCGTCTTCTTTGTAGTTTGCAATTGTCTGTCTGTCAAGTTAAGTCATTCAACTAATTAATGTCTATAATATGATCGATTTGGTGTTGTTCTTTGCAATTTTATCTCCAACAGTGATTGATGATTTTTTAGGTTGGGGTTTAATAGTCTAAATATTTATGTTTGGGAATTGTTTAAATTGAAACATAGAGACTTGAACTTTAATGTGATTAATTCAAACTTAGTTTTAACATAAGAAATTCACATAATTGACATGACAATTCTTTGCTTAATAAACCCCAAGGATGGTATATATGCTGGAAACCTATGATACAACTCCCATGAGGCTTATCGATGAAAAATTCCATGAGCATAAGAGTCACAGTGAGAACTTGCTTTCTTGATTCATCTGGTCTAACAATGTCACGTACCATAGTGCTTTCTTAAATTCAAATTTTAGAAATGAACTTCAATCTTATTAATTCAAACTTAGTATTAACATAAGAAATTCATGTAATTGACATGACAATTCTTTGCATAATAAACCCCTAGGATGGTATATAGGCTAGAAACCTATGATGCAACTCCCATGAGGCTTATCAGTGAAAAATTACATGAGCCTAAGAGTCATAGCGAGAACTTGCTTCCTCAATTCATCTAGTCTAACAATGCCACGCTTCATAGTGCTTGTTTAAATTCAAACTTTAGAAATGAACTTGTAGGTCATTAATTCAAACATAAAGACTTGAACTTCAATGTGATTGCTCGATCTATTGTTAGAATTAATATATGTAAGCAAAAAATGTGCTTTTGATCTTCTTGAGGAAACTAATTTTATTTATTATAAACCAATTTCCACTCTTTTTATTTTAATATAAAGTTAGAAAAATAATATGTATGTTTTTTTTTTACTTCTTAATGTCACGTCTTACAGGATATTGGTAGGCAAATTGGTTTATTTGACTGATAATCACATATGTTGTCCATCAATTAACTCAATATATCGATAAGCCAAGTATAGTTCATTTGTAGGTTGCGTATACGGTATTAAAATATATTAAGGATAATAAAGATCAAAGTCTTATCTTTCTAAAAAGAAATTTTTCTATGAAGTTGTAAGGTTCTTATGACTTAGAATATGGTGATTGTCTAATCACTTAGGTAAAATTAATTGGGATTGAGTTATCTAATTGTGAAATCATATAGTAGGATAGGTTGGTTTTTAAAGGAGAAATGGTCAGAGACCTATAAAAACTTAGAGGAAATGAAGGATCTAATGATGTGTAAAGTAAAATACTATCGTAATGATTATTATATCTTACTACAGTCACTTTTTTAAGTAATAGTTTTACTGAAATGAATAATGTAGATAAATCGTGGATGTATTGACAATTAATACCATGGTTTCATTAATCTCGAGTTTGTTGAGGGAGTTGAAGCTTTTATTCACTATATATGTTCTTAACCTGCATATATAATGGTAAAATAAGATATCCATGTAAAAAGTTCAAACATATTCGTTTTCTTCCTATTGATGAAGTGAATCTCCATCACCTCATCAATAGGACATGGGGAGCCATTAATTTGTAGCACCTTAAGGGATAATGAAGTAAACAAGTCAATAAATGTGGATGGGTTTGAAAGGGAAACTGGATTTATAACAAATAATGTGGGTGCAACTAAAATCCTTACACCCAAATGGTTTATAATGTAGTCGATTATACCTTTCAGGCAAATATAGAAAATGTTGAAGAATAACCAAACCCACATGCAAAAAAGTTTTTTGACTCACTAAATTAGCTGACTAAGAATTATGACCAAATTATGAGACCATAACTCAATTATCTTCAATTGCTCGAATATTGAACCCAAGGTTTGAAGGGCATATTTTTATCGAATTTTAGATAAAATTCTTTCTTGGTTTAATGAATCATTACCTCCTGATCCTACAATGGTTGATAATTTCTATAATATGAACAAATTTATTAAGGGTATTAGTTTGCCAGTTGAAAAAATTGATTGTTGGAACTTGGGATATATGTTGTTTTGGGGAGATAATGTAGAATTACAAGAGTGTAAATTTTGTGGTCAATCTAGGTTCAAACATAGAAAACGTTCTATGAAACAGAAATTAGTGCCCTGGAAGTAGATGTATTATTTCTCACTAACTCCAAGACTTTAAAGAGTATATGCCTCTAATGTTACTACTTCTCACATGAGATGACATAATGAACACAAACAGGAAGATGGAATAATGACTCATCCATTGGATGAACTCTCATGGAAATATTTCAATAACACCCACTTTGAGTTTGCAGCTGAAAGTCAAAATGTTATTTTGGGATTCTCGACAAATGTATTCCAACATTTTGGTCAATCTGATCAACAATATTCATCATGGTCAATCAAAATTAATCCTTATAATTTGCCTCTATGGAAGTATATGAATGAGGCATATATGTTCTTAAAAGTGATTATGCCAGGGCCTACAAATCCAAAGTATAAAATTGATGTATTCTTACAACCATTCGTATTTGAATTACATCATATTTGGGAATTTGGTGTGGAAAAATATAATGTGTCTCTTAAAAAAAATTTGGTTGAGAGTAGCTTTGATGTAGACTATTAATGATTTCCCTACAAAATGTTATGTTGTCTGGATGGAGTACAACAGAAAAATTGGCTTGTCCTTACTGTGGCAATGATTTTGATGCATTTTATCTTCCTAACTGGGCCAAAACATCTTGGTTTAATAACTATAAGAAATTTCTTCCTCTAGATCATCCATTTAGATACAATAAACAAAAGTTTATTAAGAATAAGAAGGTACAAACACCTCCCTCCTTACAAAGCTGGTGAGGAGATATTGTAGGAGATTGATAAATTAGGGTTTCCGAAAGTTACAGAACTTGAAACTAAAGGGGTTAATAAAAGCATTAGTAAAAATTTTGGTTGGAGAAAACAAAGTATCTTTTGGATTTCCCATATTGGAAAACTAATTTAATATGCCATAATCTAGATGTGATGCATATTAAAAAAATATTTTTGACAATTTGTTCAACATCATAATGAATATTGAAGGGAGGACAAAGGACAATGCAAAATCACAAGCTGATTTGAAACTTTTTTATAGAAGGAATGAGTTAGATAAAGATTTTCGCACCGTTAAATATCTAAAAACATGTTGCACTTTGGATAAAAAATAAAAGGAAATTTTGTGTAAATGTTTGAAAAGTTTAAAGTTTCCCAATGGTTATGTTTTGAAATTGGCAAGGTGTGTAGACATAAGGAAGTACAAATTATTTCGGATGAAAAGTCATCATTGTCATGTGTTTATGCAAAGGCTAATTCCAATTACATTTTGGGAGTTGCTATCGAATAAGGTTTAGGAAACAATAACATAATTAAATTTGTTTTTCAAAAGTTTATCATCTGAAATAAAGTTGGTTGAAATGGAAAAACTATAAAAGGAAATTCCAGTTCTCTTGTGCAAATTAGAAGGTATTTTCCCTCAAAGTTTCTTTGACTATATAGAGCATCTACCCGTACACTTAACATACGAGGATAAAGTTGTTGGTCTAGTTTAATATTGATGGATGTATCCGTTTGAGAGGTAGTTATAGTTAATATTTAAATAAAACTTATAGTTTGTTTAAATCACATAATTGTAATAACCTTATTTGTAATGTAGGTTTTTGCATTACTTGAAGAAAAATGTCATAAACAAGGCTATAGTTGAAGGTTCGATGTGTAATGCTTATTTAGTAGAGGAAGCAGGTACATTTTGTTCACATGTGCACACAAGAGAAAGAAAAATTCCTCGTAACGATGAAGGGGGAGAAATGGTTGATGTTGATTATAACTTATCCATTTTCACATATCTAAGACAAACATATAGATGTTCAACAAGAAGAATGTTAACAAAAGAGGAAATAGAGGCTACCCATGGTTACATTTTATTGACTTATCAAGAGGTTCAACCTTTTGTACAATAAGTTTAAGTTGATCTTGAAATTGATTATTTGAGTTTTCGAAGTTAGTGTTGTTCATAACTAAAATACATAATAATGCTTTTAGATTATACAAAGAATGGTTACGAGAGCTAATGCCCAAAATAATAAAAAATGATATCAACAAAGAAGTTGAAAGACATTTCCTTGATAGTTTGAAAAATATGTAAGTTTTCACTTGCAATAATTGAAATGGTTGAATTATCATATCAAAGTGTTTAAATGATATTATACTACTTAATATGATAAAAATTTTTATGTAGACCTCAGAAATCGCAATAGAGAACAAGTTCAAATGTGATCTTGCGAAAGAACCTTTGCGAATTGTTAAATCGTATCTGACATATTTTGTTAATGAATACAAATTTCATATAAAATATCATGGTCATATCATGGTAACAGTAAATAGCGAGGTTTGTATACAGGAAGAATTGATGGATTACTATAGTAAAATTATTGAAATATTTGAAATTGAGTACTCTGCATTGCTAATAAAATAGAGTGTTATATTTAAGTATAAATGGTTTGATCCAACTCCTAATGTTGGAAAAAAAGTACAAACCAATACAATTTAGTTGAAATCAACCAGCGAAGAAGATTTAGACAATTTGAATCTTTTGTGTTGGCGATGCAAGCGTTCCAAGTGTATTATATCCCTTTTCCCAACTTACGACGAGATAAGTCAGATTGGTTGGCTGTTTGCAAAGTAAAACCTAGAGATATTTTTGAATTACATGGAAAAGGAGAAAATAAGATAATTGAAAGTGAAGCATTTCAGGAAGATGTTCATGAAATACATGAATGTATAACATATGACGACAATGGACCTTTGAATGATCCAAATAATGAATATGTTGAAATTTTATCTAGAGAGGATGAGGAGGGCAACATATCTGAAGAGGAGCCTGAGTTTGATTCTAATTCTTCAAAAAAAGAAGATGATGATGATTTTGATTTACAATTAAGTGATGATAGCGATTAATTTGAGTAAGTAAAAGAACTTTATATGAATAAATTTATTATTACATCAACAGTATATGGTTATATATTTAATTTATATTGTTCTATTAGTGGAATAATCAATAAAATGTGAATCTCAACTTATAAATATGCCACAGAAGAGAAATAAGATATGATGCAGCCCAAGCTCAGGTTATCACGATTTAGAGGAGACAGTGTATGTTCAGGTGAAGCATCACATTCTATTGATGCTACAGAATCAGATGCTACACGTCCAACTAGTGCACATCCAGATCAGGCATCACCTTTCTACTTACAACCCCTATAGAGTCACATTCCCTACCTACTGCTACACCACCCGACACCCTTGGTATACCATCCACCACCCTTACACCATCTACCACTCTTATACCGATAGAGATATCATAGGCAAATGTTGGGGATGAAGGAGGCAACCTTCAGCCTGAAGCTAAGAAAGTTGATGGAAGAACTTACATCACAATTGTCAACAATCTATGAGTGAAGTTCTAAAAATTTTGTAATGCATCTATGATAGCACCATAGGTTTATACTTAAGTTATATGTTTTAATTTGAAAATGATCTAAAAATGCTTATATATTAGGTTGGTTCCATCTAGAACGTGTTCCAAAAATATCTTATCCAAGTTCAAGGAGATGATAGATCTTGAGGGTTATATATGGAAGAATATATCTCAGGCGATAAAAGATTTTTATCATTAGGAGTTTAAGGTACAACAATATATTTTTTAAAATTTTTATTTTATCTAATTTTATACATTAATTAGATAAATATTTTAGTTTATAAGTACTTATAATATTTTTCAGAAAGATTTTTTTTTAATTCAAAATTTGATGCTATAATTTATAATGTATGTGAGAGGCGAGCTCGTGTACGATATAGTGATTTTCTTGGTTCGATACACAAGAATGGTATACGACCTCCTTATATATTTGAAGAAATATGGAGTTGTTGGCAGCAGTATTGTGCATCACCTAAGGCAATGTCCATTTTAGAACATAATTCTATAAACATACATGGAGGATTAGAGGAAGAGAGTCTACCCGTACAAATTAGAGGATCTATGACCCACTAGGAGCATGCAAAGAAACTTGTAAATATAAAAATTTTACACTTATATTATGATTTTTGTACTTTGATGTATGAAAATTGATTTCAATGTAATTTCATGTAAGAAATTTAGAATGAAAATATATGTGTATTATGGAGAATAATAATGTTATAACTGTTTGGTGCCATTAATGACCGTATTGTTGAGAAATTTTTTTTGTTTAATAGGGGTAAATATCATAAAAATAGAGGAAAATTTGTCAAAATTTTAGTAAATTATAATTCACTTATAATAATTTATTTTGATACAGAAAAGGTCTATAGGTAGGAAGCCTACACTATGAAAACTCTTTTTGTACACTCACACTAAGAAGCATGATGGTGTGACCTTCGTTAACACCTGATGCATATAACTTCATATATGTAAAATATATACTTTAATATTAATTCTTAAAAATTATCACTTATTAATATAAACAATTATAATGATAGGACCGAATACAAGAAAACATTGAATGACAATCTCAGAACTCTAAAACTGTTGATGAGAGTCAGACATATCTTAATGCAGTGAGTGGTAGGGACTGTCGTGGAAGGATTTTCGACTTAAGTTCATTTGCAAATACATGCTATTTGCAATCCTCCACATCTACTACAACTGAATTTAGTAGGCGGTTCGTATCAAATGAGAGGGTTGTTCAGCTTGAGAACACAGTAGAGAGGCTGATGAAGTACATAATCTAGCTCCGTAATGAGGTGGATGACTTAAAGGGGAGAGACGGGACCTCATTGCAACAATCAGAGCATCTTCTTTCACCAACTGCATACTTTAGATAGATAAGTGAATATATTTAATGTTTTGCTACTCTTAAATTTTTGTATGAATTTTTAATTTATAGTTATTTTCAAGATACTTATTGGTGTACATTATAATTTTTTTATTATATTACCAATCAGGATAATTTTAACTTTATATTATCAATTAATGTTATATTATTTACAGAAATTAAAATTAAAAAAATCAAAAGATTATCAACAGAAAACTTGGGTAGGTAGTGAGAAATAGTAGTTGAAATTTATAATAGTTAAATTTCTCGATGGAATTAAAATACTTGGTTGAAATTTAGCAACAAATAATGTTGTCCATAGGAGTGAATTTAGCAACAGAATATTGTAACTCTATTGGTATATTTAGCGACAGATTTACAATTTACCATCACTAATTTCTTCAATGAAATACTTTGACTATATCGTAAATTTAGCGACAGAATATTGTATTACCGTCGATAAATTTGTGACAGACTTATAATTTTTGTCAACAAAATTTACCCATGGTTGTTTCTCCGACTACTTTTTTTGTCAGTATTCTGTCACTAAAACCTATTTTTCTTGTAGTAGCTTAGCAGCTATTTATAATAACCTAAGTGAGCCTTCCTATCACTGCCCAATAAATAATCGATCCACATTGATTAGAGGTTACTTTTTCACTGAATTTTAGCTCGTTTAATCAGATCATTTATTGAGTTTTTTTTATTATCTTTAAACCGAATAAAATTTTATTGTCTCAACCTTAATTTAACAAAAACCCTGTAATTAATAATTAATTAAAGATCACTGACATAAAGTTGAGGAAATCTCTGGTAATGAAATCTTAAAACGAAAAATATCAGTAAGAATAAAATTAAAGATAATTGAGAGAGGTGCATTCTCGAAAGATGATAGTATATGATACCATAAAGCTTTGTAATTTCTAGTTAATTTAGTCGCGTACATCACCCAATCCTCACATGTTTTTCATTAACTTTTCTTTGTTGCTTATTCAAATGAGACTTTAAAATTAACAAGGTTGACTATGTATCCACTAAAAAAGTTTGATATAAATGTACACAGGATATAATTTATTGATCATTGGGGCACCGGCAACTGCTTCTAACTTAGAATATTAATTGATAGTGATGGAATTTTGGAATGTTTCTAGTGCTAAAGGTCATCACTCATCAATAAAGATAGACCTAAGGTTTTGCATTGCTTATGCAACTATGGATTAATAGCGCTAGATTATATAAACATATATATTCACAATATTATACATATACAATATTTATTTATTTCCAACTTCTAGATGGCCCAACACAAATTAAGGGTGAGCGTTCATAATCATATAATGCCAATCCTCCTCAAACCAGACCTCGGACATGGTCCAAAGTGGATCAAGATTGCGTCGACGGGTTTAGAACGCTATCAAGTCAATAAAACCAAAATTTAAGTTGGACAAATAATTGCGTATTGCTTTTACATCACGAAATAGAAAGGAATTGGAAGTAAGTGACATAAATGAGTTGGATCCATGAAACCGTATGATAAAGATATGCTGTTGTTCATGGTCCTGCCCCCTGCCGACCTAAATTTAAGGAATAGTATGATATGAGATGAGTTTTACTAAAGGGGTATTGCAACTAATGGCAATGGATATCATTGGTTAGGATTATAGAAAGAACAATCCCAAGATTGCTTATAGTGGTTTATTATTTCATATGACTTGCCGCCATTAAAATGAAATGATTAGTCGATTGACTACTTGAAAAATATGTAAGGCCAAATTGTTAAACGCATTTGGCCCGCAAACTACAAAGTTGGCTGACTTGAAAGGTAGCTGTTGGCGATGATATCTTATGGGTAGAGTCGACTAGAATGATTCAAAGTCAACTGCATATTGGCGCATCCGATAAGCAACCGACGAATTTAACCCATAGGATAGCTTTCAGAGTTCTCGACCTTAGCACTCAAGTTTTATTTTGAGATCATGTTGAGTTAGCATTATTTTTTTAATTAAAATTATTCGTTCTCATAAAAATATTTATTTTGATAATTTTCCTCGCAAAGGAAGAAATTAGTTGAAGTCTATATATATATATATATATATATATATATATAACAATTATTAAAAATAAGATAGTTTGAATGATTTAATTATAAAAATTATAAATTATTTTATTTTTAAGGTAGGTTGCTAATTTTTTTCAATTTTATTTACTTTAATAACTCTTATTATTAAAAACTAATTAATTTATTAATTCATGGATTAATTTTGTAAACTAATTAATTTTTATAAATTAAAAATAATTAATTAATTTTTATTTAATAATATATAGTTTAAATAAATTTTAAATTTTTTTATAGATAAGGACAATCTTGTTAAATTCTTTAATTTTATAAATAAATCTTTTAGTTACTAATACAACTTTAAGTCCATTTTTTTATAAAAACTAACTTGAATGCTACCTACTCTTATCAACAAAAAGGACAACTTTTTCCAGAAGCACCGGAAGATTTCATTTGCTTTTAGACCTTTGTTTCCAAGGTAGAACAAAAAAACCTACCGTAAACACGGGATCCTAAATTAACCATCTTCATGTTTTTTAATCTATATAATTGTCCGGTTATGAGTAAACTGCTTCAGGGCAACCTTATTATGATCTGCTATTTTAATAATGTGAACTAATATTTATATACGAACTAAAGCGTATAAGCCACGTTGGTTTCACATATGACTCACGACCGACCGTTAAGATAAACGACAATGGCACAACTATGCGGGCCCGTTGACTTGAAAATCACAATTGACTCGGTTCTTCGTAGAATACACAAATCAATTCGAATACACGATTTAGTAATAGATTATATAGAGCAAACACTGTCAGAAGTTGTAGTATGTAACAAGTTTCTGAGGCCATAAACTTGCTAGATTCAGCATTAATGCAGTTGTGAAAATCATTGCTTTAACCTTCCATTAATGGCGTCGATGTCTAGCCAGCTTCATTTTGTCTTGGTGCCACTCATGTCACCAGGGCACACACTTCCTATGGTGGACATGGCTAAGTTGATCGCAGAACGTGGTGCGACTGTAAGCTTGGTCACCACCGCGGGTAATGCTTCAAGGTTTGAGTCAACCTTGCGTCGAGCGAGAGAGTCATGTGCTCTTCAGATTCGTCTTATAAAACTTCCATTTCCAAGCCAAGAAGTGGGGCTTCCGATCGGTTACGAGAATCTCGATTCTCTTCCCTCAAGGGACCTTCTGAGAAATTTTTTTAGTGCACTAGCTAAACTGCAAGAACCTCTGGAATGCATTCTTGAACAAGAAAACCCTCCTCCAAGTTGCATTATTTCAGACAGAAACCTATCATGGACAGTCAAAATCGCTCAAAGATTTAACGTTCCGAGGATTGTCTTTCACGGGATGTGTTGTTTTTCTTTGTTGAGTTCTCATAATATATGGCTGAATAACTCGCACTTCTCTGTTGCTTCAGATTCAGAGCCTTTCGAGGTTCAAGGAGTTCCAAAAAGATTTAAGATAACAAGGGCTCAGCTACCAGGTACTTTTGTTAGCTTGCCTGATCTGGATGATGTTCGCTCCAAGATGCGAGAGGCTGAATCTTCGGCTTACGGGGTGGTGGTGAACAGTTTCGAGGGACTAGAACATGGCTGTGCAGAGGCGTACGAGAAGGCGATAAACAGGAAAGTATGGTGCATAGGACCCGTTTCACTGTGCAACAGAGAAAATGCAGACAAGTTTGAGAGAGGAAACAGAGTTTCAGTTGACGAGAAAAAGTGCATGGAGTGGCTTGACTCGATGAAACCCAGGTCACTCATATACGCTTGCCTAGGTAGCCTATGCCGCCTAGTTCCATCACAGCTTATAGAATTAGGATTAGCTTTGGAAGGGTCTAAACATCCATTTATATGGGCGGTGAAAATTGGAGAAGAGACGCCTGAATTTGAGGAATGGTTGAAGAATGAGAGATTCGAGGAAAGGATCAAAGGAAGAGGACTGTTAATCAAGGGCTGGGCTCCACAAGTCTTCATATTGTCTCATCCAGCAATTGGAGGGTTCTTGACTCATTGTGGATGGAACTCAACATTAGAAGGGATTTGCTTTGGTTTGCCAATGATCACATGGCCACTATTTGCAGAGCAGTTCTTAAACGAAAAGCTTGTCATTGAAATACTGAAAATTGGCGTTAGAACAGGTGTTGAGGTCCCTGTAAGATGGGGAGAGGAAGAGAAAGTTGGAGTTTTGGTGAAGAGAAATGAGATTGAGAAGGCTATAAGTATGCTGATGGATGGTGGTGAGGAAGGTGAAGAACGAAGAAAACGAGCAATTGAACTTGGAGAGATGGCAAGGAAGGCCATGGAGTTTGGTGGATCTTCTTATCTCAACTTGACGCTCCTTATCCAAGACATCATGCAGCATTTACAAACTTGAAAGAAATGCAGAACCTTTTCTGTCTTTTGTTTTTGTTTTAGGTGAAGGTCGCCATGATCATGTTTATCATATTTACTGAGTTTTAATAGTGATATGTACATATGTCTCATTGTAAGAATAAACAAAAATTATAAAACAAATATTTGAAAATTAGAGCTCAAATTGTACTTCTAATTATAATTTTGTTAGAATCCAAAATTTAATTCCGTTGCCAAATATTGTAAAAAAATTAATATACATCCTTGAAATAGAAAAGAAAATTTCAATATGTACGTAACAAATTTTAGAATTGTGATTAATAATTTAAATATTAATTGTGAGGCAATAACTCAAAACCTATAATATTATATAATTGAAATATTTCAATCAAATTAATTGAAGTTGCTTACAACTGGTTAAATTCTGATAAAATAATTAGGATGTACAAATTAAAGTACAAATTAATTTTAATCTAACATTTATATTTTATTCTTTAATTAATTTTGAAGTATAAATAATTATTCTGACTCATATTATCCGTAGGCAAAGTCAAATTTCTAATTTGAATAATTCTTAACATTCTATCCATATCTTTTTTGTTGCTTCCATAAACTATAATTTTATATTTCGTGAAATATTTTTAAAGTATTTAAATAATTTACTAAAAGTTATAATTTTTCATTTACATAGACAAATTGGACCAAGTTATAATTTGCAATTTAAAATATGAATTTATTGTACATTTTTCAGAAAATCTCTTCTTTAGTCAATCCAATTGTAAATTAACAAAGCCCGCCACCCCTTTTCATAATCATCCACCAATCTTAAAAACTAGACCAAATGCTTAATTGTTTCTTAAAATAAACTATCAACAGGTAATTACTTCCTCAATATTATATTTCCATCTTTTTTTTAAAATTAAAATAAACATCGTGCCTGTAGAAAGATGTTTGTCTTCAACCCATCTCAAGATATTTTCCCAATCATTCTCCGAGCATAAAAGAATATTAGCCCATAAACACTACAAGAAATTGGGGGTTTATCAACAGAATTTAGCGACGGTAAACAGGAGTCTTCTATCAGTAATAATAATTACCGACATAATAAAACGACGGATGAAAGCGTTATTAATACGATCGTAGGTAAATTTAACGACGGAACATTTATTGACCTTCCATCGTTAAAATGTACCGACGGACATTTGTAACCATCGTTAAGGTAATTGTTGTCGGTTTAAATATTACCGACGGAATTAAAAAAATGGTCAGTAAATACCATAAACAATATACCGACATAATTCATTTTCCGTCGGTACATATTAATGTTTTTACCGACAGTCTTTTGTTTTCTGTTGGTAATTGAAAGTAGGAAATTTAAAAAAAAACGGATATTAAAATTTATTTAATGATTTTATGAAAAATGCATAATTTCAGCAGTTGTGAATTATTCGTGCATAATAAATTTATTTGTTCATATATTTAATTTGTTTAAACAGAAAGTTGATTTTAAATATAAAATTAAAATTTTCTTAATTGATAATAAAAACATAACAGTGTACATAATAAGTCATTGTAATTGAAAGCAAATGAGTACAACAATTCTAATATCTTGGTTATGGCAGGTGCTTTAAGGTGCTCTCCCTCCCCTTCAATTGCTCTATCTCCTGTCTCATCTGAGCCATCTACTTCATCTTCCTGCTCGTGTTTAGCATGCCATCTCATGTGAGATGCAGTAACATCAAAAGCATAAAGTCTTTGAAGTCTCGAAGTTAGCGGAAAATAATACATCCGCTTCCATGGTACTAATTTCTATTTCATTGAACGCTTTCTAGGCTTAAACTTTGATTGACCACAAATTTGCCCTCTTCTAAGTCCACATCATTTCCCCAATACAACATACATCCCAATTTGCAACAATCATTCTTTTCAGCAGGCAAACCAAGACCTCTAATAAGTTTCTTCATATTTTAAAACTATCAACCATTCTATGATTAGCAGGCAATGATTCATTATACCATTTAAAAATTTTATCAAAATTATTGTCTGAAATATGCCCTTCAAACTTTATGTTCAATATTCAAGCAATTAAAAACAATTGGGTCATTGTCTCACAATTTGGCCATAATTCTCGATCAGCTGATTGTAGTATGTCAAAAAACTGTTTTGCTTGTGAGTTAGGTTCTTCTTCAAGATTTTCCCTATTTTTCTCAAAGATATAACCAGCCCCATCATAAACTATTTGCATGTATGGATTTGTAGTTCCATCTACATAATTTGGTCTAAATCCAATCCCCCCCTTCAGATTCATTTAGGTTGACAGACGATTCTGCTTGATTATCCCTTGAGGTGCTATAAATGTCAGGTTCTCCATGTCGTGTCCACTCAAAATAATTGGGGACAAACACTTTTCTCAGCAAATGCACATTAACTTCATCAATAGTTAGGAAACATTTGTGTTTGCACATTTTACATGGATATCTGATCTTTGACCCATCCATATATGCAAGTTGAGAACATGCATAATCAATAAAAGTTTCAACTCCCTCAATAAATTCAGGATTAATGAAACCATCAGCGGTTAATCGTCTACACATCCACGATCTATCTCGGAAACTCATTTATAGACAACTGTTAATTTAAAACAGTAAATCCATAATCAGTATCGTTCATGTTAGAAGCTAATCATATATATTAGAAGATAATTAATGTTAAAACTCTTATATTAAATATGAACTAGGGCCAAATATAATAAGTATTCATAAAAATATGAATACTTATTTTAAAAAATCGGCATTAAATATTTCCTGCAATCAAGTTCATGAGCTATATGAGGAGTCTATCAAAAATTCAACAGAATTTTTCCTATAAAATGAACATCTCCCTTTTGAAAAAAGGGTAATTCCTGCAATTAAAATACACTTCTATATCCACCAACAACCACAGCTCAATTTTGATCTCCAAACTATATGTCTATTCTCAATTGAGTCCACATGCATTAAAACCAGCAAAATGTATAATAATCCAATTCAAAAATCATGTATACCAATTTCTAACCCATACACCCTCATTTATAGTTAATAGATCAAGATATTCTCAAATCTAATCAACAATAACTCAATTTAATCAATTTCATTCATTTATATAAGAATATAACCCTTTCTAAATATTTAGATACCTCGAGAATAAAATTATTTAGGTCTTAGTTGTTAGGACTTCTAGAAGCCAACTAGATTATTTAGGAAATTCTTGCGCATGAGAATTAGTGAGGAACTCCAATATTTAGGACTGAAGATAGTTCCTATTACATTAAATAAATCTTTAAGGTTAATTAAATTTAAAGAAAGTAGCATTAGGTTAATTAATATTTTAAAATACTTAGGGTAATTAAGCTCTATCTTACACATAAGATTATCGTTTTAGTTATGGCTCTAGAAGTTTCGACTATAATAGGTAATGTTGAGGAATTGGGCTCAGATGAGGATGTTGTATATAATGATAAAGTTAACTTAATTAACTTCAAA
>JAOQMP010000004.1:32767387-32780452 GCA_027563575.1 Erythroxylum pedicellare | reverse complement strand
CAATATTCAATTATCCTTTAGACTTTATCATATACATCTAATCATGTACAAGATAAAGAATGCCCATAAATAATTTGTTACTAAACTATAACTAAAACGATTAGTTGTAGGCTATAAACCATAATTTCCGTGGTTGCATTCTTGAAAAATATCATTTAAATCTGATCAAGTTACAAGAACTCAAGCATGCCTTCGGAAAACGAAAATTGTACTTACAAAAAATCTGCACGCGATGTTGATAAAAGTATATTGCACAACAAATAAATTTGGTTAATTCCAAAACGTTTAAACAACTTAATGAAATTTAATTAATTAGTTCAATTGAATATAACATATATAAGTGTTAAGGGGTATTTGTCTTATGTAGTAAATCACGTTGGTAACGTTAAAAAAAATATTAACATTGAACTAAAATTAAAAAAATAGAAAATTTGAATATTTAGTTGTCAATTTTTTAAATTCAGACTATAATTATAAAATTGACTTAGGTTTAAGATTTTTTTATAATTAACCCATTTTTTTTCCTTTTTTTGTGTCAACAGTTCACATGAATATTTTGCTTTCTTTTATTTTGAATAAAGGTTAGGAAATATACAACATAATTAGAGTATGCATGCGAGAAAATACCTAAGCGAGCTCGGCCCGCTTAACGCGTAGCCTAGGTTTAAACGCCAATATCACGCAGAGACTAAAGAGAGGGATAAATCTTATGGCATGGGTCTCCGGTACTTTGCATGTGCCTAGGTCAGTAGAAATAGACGTGCTGATTTGGACATTGCCCAATAAAAACGAAATATTATAGGGAGAGTTTGGGCGTGATTTAGTCTAAGGGCAGCAAAATGAATCGATGAGGCCAATATCATTATAAAATTTTTATAATACACTTAAGCCAAAGCATAACATTTGTCCTCATACTTTGTGTAATTATTAATTTATTATTCAACTTGTTACTCTTCATCTCACTAGCTACTCGCGAGAATCGAACATCCTAAGCCCTTTTAAGGATTGAAAAGATTTTTTTTTTTTTTGGTTGAATTTCTGTTGCCAAAGTCTTTCAGTCTTTGTCCAAACTCTTATTCGGTTATTCCACTCCCAACTTCCAAGCTATAGTTAGCTTCTCATAGTCACAACTTCCTATGCATTATCTCTATAACTAACGTAACGCCCAAAGTTGGTAGGACATTGAATTCCTCACCCTCCTCTACAATGACCAGCTAGCTAATCCTGTCTCTCTCCTTCGCTATCCCTTTTTTGATACTAGTGCTTAGACTGACAGCAATGTGTTTCAAGTTAGTCTGACTGTAACATGTTTCTGGTGAAGTTAACTTGCCATTAGCGGAGTTTCTGTGAGCAAATTCAGGAGTTGAAGAATAACAGAAAAGGGTATTGAAGGGCAAGATGTTCAGATTGCAAAGCGGGAATAATATATCACTTGAGTCGAAGGAGAGAATTGATTTCAAGCTCTCTGACTTCAAGGCACTTCAGGTAACTCTATCCTTCTATAACAACCACTGAGCCGGTGGAGAAGTTTCTTCTGTGACTTGTAAAGTACGGAGACGATGTGTAATTTAATGTTTGTATTTTAACAGGTGCCAAGAGGATGGGACGAGTTGTTTGTATCTGTAATCTCTGTAGAGACCAGGAAAGCTGTTGCCAAGTTGAATAAAGTAGCTGTCCACAATGGCAAATGCCAGTGGAGTGCGGCAGTGTCTCAGTCCATATGTGTTCAGCCAGGCGAGGCCTCTCAGGAGCTTCAAGATTGCCTTTTCAGGTTTGTTGTTGCCCAGGTACTTCATTCATTTTTCCGTTGCTTTTGATTGTTGCTTGGAGATTAATCTAAGCTAAACCTCCTCTTATATCTGGTTCTTATATTCAACATTCGTGTAGATAGCTCTTTGTCATTACTAGAAGCAACGGCTCTGAACAAATTTTATGCCTGCAGGGCTCAGCTAGATCTGGTATTATTGGAGAGGTTACTATCAATATTGTGAGCTATATGAGTTCAAATGCTTCTGTTCCAGTTTCATTGCCCCTAAAGAGATGCAATCATGGCACTATTTTACAAGTGAGTTTATGCTGCTCCCTATGTTTCTGCTCATTCTGATTTCTACTTCCTATCTCAAGTAAGTATTTGAAATTGATGATAAAGCCAAGACTGCTAGCAACTGCTAAGCTCTTTCAATATCGTTGGGCATGCATAGTAAGCTGCTTAAGGTCCTTAAATAAAAACATCAAATATTGTATTAATTTGAAGTAAAGAAACTGTTCTGTGGAGTGCTTCTCCTTCTGTTACCAGTTGACATCATCAGATAGTTGGGCTGAAATAAGGAGTTATCAGGGCAAGCTAAAGTAACTAAATCAGAAAATTTGACACTTCTGTTGAGTGACATGATTGCTTCCTTTACTCAAGTAAAGGAAGAGAGTTGTTTCGACTGATATTTTGAATCTCTGAATTCTCTGTACCGCCAAGTTGAAGCTACTGTAGGAAAGAGATGAGCCAGAGATGTTCCTAGGACGTCGGATAACAGATTGGCTGGATTACTAAAATATTTCCATCTTAGAGCACGGTAATCTTTTTATAGCTCCGGTTCTGATATTTGGTCTGGCTGTCTCTGAATTGCAGTTCAAGATTGAATGTCTTACACCAAGAGCAGAAGTCAGGTTTCGTTTTTTACCAACTTCAGTTTGCAATCTTCAAGCCTTAAAAAATTTTCATTTCTTCGTAATAATAATCTATCACATACTATTTTCAGTGATGACGAATCAAAGGTAACAATTTCCAAAAAACAAACAAACAAAATCTCACATGATAAATCAGAATTGTCTGATGGTACATTGACAAAGAGTGCAGCTTCCTATTCCAGCGAAGATTTTATGTCCAATATGAATCACGAAGATGGCCACAGGGTTTGTTCATTTTTCCTTTCACAGTATCTTAGCTGAGCTGAAATATAATCATGTCATTTTCATCTTGTTTCCACTAGCTGTCTTTGCAATGATAATCTAGTCTTGGTTTGCTGCAATTACAATGTTGCTATAGTCAAAGCCTGGCAATGGTCTGATGGTGGATAAAGTATGGATCTTTGGTATCTCTAGTTTAAAAAATTAAGAGGAGACAAAATGGAAAAGTAACTTCCAGAATGTCACTGGACCAGTTAACAGTAATTTGTTGAATGTTCTATCTGCTGTTAAACTACCATTGAAAATTTGGGTGCCAAATTTGCCAATTTGATGCCAGTTTATATACCAGAATGCTTATTGAGTGCTTAGATTGCTTTCGTTCGATGACAAATTTATGTCAGAAACCGATCAAAGTATGCAACTCTTTGCTGCATGTTGTCTATTTGCTAAATACTGCCACCTTTGGTCTACGGATATCGCCCAATATTATAGTTTTCCTTTTCAGGCCACTGATATATGCTTGATGATATCTGCAGAGAAGTTCCTTTAGCTCAGGTTCAAATCGGAGCTATGAGTCAGCTCGGTGTTCAACAGGAAAAGAAAATTTCTTTCGTATAAGTAACACTAGTAGTAATGGCCATGACGTGAGTGGAAGACAAGACTTGCATATCCTGCAGAACGTTGCAGCTAGAGGCCGCTATGGGAAAAGCCCTTCTCCACCAAGTCGTTCATCATTTAGCTCACGGACAACACAGTCAGATGACCTTTCTCAGGATGATCCTCAAGAGTATCCAGCATCTTCTTCTAGAATTTCCTCTTCTTCCCAAAACATGCTTGAAGCTGCAGAAGATTCTATCCGAGGCCTTCAAGAAGAAGCTAAGATGTGGGAAAGGAATGCAACAAAACTGATGCTTGATTTGGACTTACTGAGAAAGGAACACTCAGAACAGTCCAAAGTTCATGCTAATCTAGAAATGGAGCTATCAGCGGCTTGTGCAGAAAGGGACGGATTGCAAAATGAAGTTGAAAAACTGAAATTGCTGTTAGAGAAATTAACAGTGAAATCAGTTGCCGCGGAGGATTCAACATTCCAAGATGAAGGTGTAGTTCATCTGATAAATGAACTGGCAAATGATAATAAGTTTCTGAAAGAATCCAATGCTAATCTCTACCTGCAGCTGAACAGGAGTCAAGAGTCAAATGTTGAACTCGTTTCCGTGCTTCAGGAGCTTGAAGAAATTTTTGAAAAGCAGAAAGTTGAGATAGAGAACCTTTCTGAGCTACAGTCAAAGAATTGTGATCTGCGCGAGTCAGAAAAGAATTTGCAAGCTAAAGTGCAGTCATTGGAACAGGCCTTGAAAGACAGTAACAAAAAAGGCGATGGAGATCTGAACAACCGGAACCTTGCTGTTAAGAAAGAATACCAGCGAAAACTATCCGCCAAAAAGAAGGAAATAGTTCAGTTGAAAGCAAAGTTATCTGAATCTCGGAAGGTAAATCCTGATTCCGTAGAAATGGGACCAACAAATGAAATATATAGGGACCTGATCAAAGAAATTGAATCTCTGAAATTCAAGCTGCTGGAACTAGAAAGCGAATGTCAGGAGCTAACAGATGAAAATTTGCTTCTCAAACTTGAGGCAACCAATACCAGTTCCATGGAGGCAGGTGTATATTTGGAAAGTTCCATGTCTGAAGTACGCAGTCATGAAGCTGAAACACATAATCTTGAAGAGAAGCTGAAGAAGAAATTACTCAGGGAGATTATGGAAGAGCATCATCTTTCAGTTGAAAAATTTGAGAGTGAGAAGTTGAACATTGAAATGGAAGTTACGGAACTGAGGAAGGAACTGAAGGAAAGCAAGGAACAGACAGAAAATCTTAAGGCTGGGCTGTTGTTGAAAGAAGAAGAGATTGGTAACCTTCAAAGGTATCAAACAGAAGTTGAATCCAAGCTTTCAGTTCTTCAGAAAGAAAAGGACCAGCTTGAAGAAAACATCGCCATTGTCAAAAGAGAAAGCGACATTGCTACAAGATGCCTAAATGATTTGCAAAATGATTTAATGCTGCTCAGCAGTAGTTTCGATTCTCATGTTTCTGCCAACAAATATCTTCAGAAGAAATCAACAGAGTTGGAGAATGGAAAACATGAATTGGAGAATCAGTTATCAAAACTAAGGGAGGAGAATGAGGAGTTGTCAGCATGCATTTCTCGCTCTGAAACTCAATTAAGATTCCTGACAGATGAGAAAGAGTCGACTTCCCTTCAAATAGAGAAGTCCCTGTCTCATGTTGGGAGTCTTGAAGCTGAGATAGCGAGATTGAGGAATGATATGGAGACTGCAGAGACAGATCACGAAGAGAAGCTTCAAGAAATGCTGGATCAATTGTCAGAAGCTCACGATGAACTTGAATATCTGAGAAAAGCAGAACCAAAGTTGCAAAGTACAGTGGAAAGTCTAAGGGAGGAATGCAGTTCACTTCAACAATCAAATGGAGAGTTGGAAAGACAAAACATGGAGTTGCAGGAAAATTGTACCCACTTAGAGACAAAACTGAGAGAGTCGGAGAGAAATTTGGTCGAGTACTCTGATAGAATTAAGAATTTAGATGAAAAGATCTCTTCACTTTTGGAAGACAGTGCTTCCAAAGAGAGAAGTTTAACTTCTCAAATGGACTTCCTTTGTGAGGAATTGGAAAACCATAACAAGAAGCATAGCCTATTGAACCAGAAGTATCTGGCGAAGTTGGCAGAAAATGAGAGCCTTGGACGAGAAGCGAGGGAACTCAAGTTGCAACTTTCAACAATTAAAAATGAGAAAGAAGAAATAGCTTCTGATGCTAGGCATGAAGCATCTGATTTACGTTCAAACATAGCTAAGCTAGAATCAGATCTCCATGCCGCACAGGTGGAATCTGAGGTTCAGATTCGAACCTTGATGGATGAGCTGGATGCTTTGAAGCAAAACCAAGAAACTTTGAAGGCTGAAAATGATAAAGTGGTGAAGCTGTTGGAGAGCTACAAATCACACGAGGAAAATTTTAAGACCTTACTTAATGATCTTGAACTAAAACTTACAGTATCAGAGTATGAAAGGCAACAAGTCATGGACAAGTTTACGAATTTGAAGGTTCAGTCAATGGAAATAGGAACACTTCAGGATGAAGTAGTACCTTTGAAGAATGAGCTTAATACCACCAAGTTTGAGAAAGAGAAACTTGAAACTTCATTGCGTTTAGTGTCTGAAGAATGTGAAGAATTGAAGGTGGAAAAAGATTCATTTCTTGGGATGATTGCTACCTTGAAGCAGGCCGTGTCCGAACTAGAGGGCTTTAAAGAGAACAGGATTTCTGTAGAGAAAGAGCTTCTGCGGATGGAGGCTGAAATAATGGCAAAAGAGGCATTGATTGAGCAGAATACAGAGCTCAAAAAAGAGATCAGCCAGATAATGAGAACGAATACACAGTTTCATCGACAGATAAAACAACTCGAGGATGAGAAAAGTGAATCTAAAAAAAAAGCTCAATCCCTTGAGGAGGAACTAAAAATGATGAGAGAAAAGAAACAGAACGGGAGGCAGCTAATTGCTTTCGATTCATTTAAAAGTCTACAGCAGAAAGACGTATGGCATCAGTTTCTCTTTTCTCTTGTTAAATTTGACATTCAGGCATATCTACTGCAATTTTCTTTTACGACTTTGTCTGGTTCTAATTGCAGGAAGAAAGATCTTTTCTCACTGAACTTACTGTTTTTGTCTTCCTTCAAACAGTGTGACAATGGCTATACAGATGACCATTATCACGAAAGCCATGCTGTTGATGTTGATCCTGCATCAAAAATTCGTATCCTCCAAGATGAACTGGCTAAGGCGATGCAATCGAATAAGCTGTACAAGGCTAAGCTTAAAAGGTAAGTATGAGAGGAAACATAACTTCGTTTAAACAACATCTTAATCTTAAGAGGCCTTGTCTGTTTCTAGGATAGAAGATACTTGAATCCATCTATTCAAATGACTGTCTCATTCGTTGATTAGATGATGGATACTAGACATTCCACCTACAGACTTAAACCATTTTCCACAGCTAACAGTCTCTAGTTACAGTATTTGTAGTTCTCTTAATAAATTTCTACCTGCTATACAGGTTAACCTTTGAGGGCCATAAAGTCCACACAGGATCTTCAAGAAAATCAGCAGGTGAAATTGAAGCCAACCCAGAAGAAAGATATGAACGCGCTAAATCGTCACTGGAAAAAGAGTTGAGAGAAATTCAGGACCGCTATTTACATATGAGCCTCAAATATGCTGAGGTAGAAGCACAGCGCGAGGAACTTGTGATGAAGCTTAAAGCAGCTCATACCATAAAGAGGTAATTTTAAGGAAACATGAGGGTTTCCAATTTATGATTTCCTTGAATCCTTCCAATTCACCAATACTGAAAAGTTTGTCGTTCTTTTGTAATGGTGTTAAACTTGGAACCATTTCTGATAAAATTACCAAATATGAATACGATTTCTTAGTCAATAGACTCACCTACAGCAACTGCTTTAATTACAGGTTCAAGTAAGCACATCCAAGAACCTTGTCAATGGACTCTGTAGTGCAGCTTCTGTTGCAGTTGGAAGAGAAATACTTAATAAAGCAGGTGCAGAAAAATGTTTTGGCATCAAAATAATATTCTTGGTCCACTTTCCTAGATGCCCATATGTTGCATCCCACTTCATCATCACATTTTCCTACTCTTGTCCGCTTCTTGTACAAGAATCCAGTCACTGATATTGCAGGTTTCTCTAGAGTTGGAATTTTTATTCTGATTTTCCAATTTAAAATTGTTATTTCAGTACATAAATCTTCTTATATTTTATGAAGTAAATTAATGATAATTATATTCCTTCAAACTCTTCACTTATACTTAATAATTGAAGTTCCAATAGAGTAAATACATGTCGAAGTTTTTAAACTAGGAGGATTGAAATATGAAAGATGGACATCAGAAACAATGAACAACAGTATCATTTGCATATTATAAATGTCTCAAATACGATATTGGCAATATTGTGTCTGTTCCCTTCTATTCATTTTATGTTAGATGCTATCCAAGTTTAATGCAATCTAGGTGATTCATCTTTGCCATTTTCATCTGCAATCTGTAATGAAAATTTATTAACAAGATGATGTTTGCATCCGATGACTCTCTCCAAAAGGCGTTACGCAATCAAAAAGGATTATTAAAATCTCCCATTTGGGGTTATAAAAGAAGATACCGCTGTTGTCACCAAGAACATGAAATCTCACTCAGACTGGAAAAAGATATCAAAAGAACATTAAAGAAAAGGCTTACCTTACATTGAATAAGAGGCAACCTTTGGAGACGGTGTATGGTTGTGTAAATGACACCAGTGTATCCTGACGCATCAAGATCTAATGGCCGACGACCAAAACCAGAATGGGCCACTTAAGATCTCATCGCTTCCCATCAATACAGTTGCTATCAGCGAGTTGTTTTTTCCTGTGGATACATGCCACTTTGTTGAACAACATTTCATCTTCATGTAGGCCATGTTGACTAAGACCTGAAGAATCAAGGGACAGCATCAGATAAAAACATTTAACCTACGATTTTCTTTTCTCTATAATTCCATTAATTTGCTTCTTTCCAAAGAATGAAAAGTAATAGTTTACGTCCCAATAAAATAGGTTAAGACACCACTGAACGTACTGTTCTCTAAAGAGTAAAAACTATCTTCTGCTGCCACGAAAACACGAAGAAGGATGGATGGGAATCAACGATAGGGGAAAGGAAAATTGCAAGAAATAATAAAAAGGAGGTGGCAATGGCATATCCTGGGAAGATGCCAGACATCCAACCTCCATGTCCCTCTTTCCTACTTTTCTCTTTGTTTCCTTTAAACCAAAAAGTGACAACACACTTCTACTTAAGTCATCTCACCCTTTTATTGCCCTTATGACTCTGATAAAGAACCAACCCTATAACAACCAACTACTAGCTTCGTGTACAAACCCTCTTAAGACTGCACCATCCCAACATGGGATGATGCTTTTGCTCATTCTCAGGCCACCCCTGACAATATTCTCATCCAATAAAGTGATGGGGGTGGTCACTTCTTGTTCCTTGATGTTGGTGTAGATTGTTATATCTGTTTCTGCAATTCTCCGGAATCGTGGAAGCAATGGAGATTGTCGGATCTGAATCGCCCTCTTAAAGGGCGGCGGTTTCTCTTATAGGGCAACTTCGATCCTTTGGCATTTACCAGTTCCCACTGAGTTTCTCTTTCCTCCATGTCATTTGAGCTTGGAGGAAACATTCTCCAGGGCAAGTCAGACATGTTGTGCTTTCCTTTCATTTATGTCCTTGCTTATGTAAATTTCGTGTGATTAGTGCCTGTCTCTCTGGTACTTAATAAACGTGTATGTTGATGGAGCCCATAGGCCTTTGGCCAAGGCTTGTTATTGGAGTCATCTATGAACGTGTATTTGCTTGGTTTATGAGCTTTCTTATTTCGAGGAACACTTGCTAGTGTCTATTATAATACATGGATGTGATGGGAAAGAAATTTAGCCATCGAACTGCTACCTGCGTGCGAGCGTGCCCGCCTGCCTGCCAGGGTAGTACTATATATCTTGGTAAACCTTATCCATGAGAAAAATGTATGCTTCAAACTTCAAACCAAAGTGACCCCAACAACTTGACCCTACCAAGGACAAACAGAAACTATCCAATTTTTCTTCCACATATATTTAATTCACTCTCTGGTAAAAATGAAAGACACGAGGCCAACAAAGGTGATAAAAGATGTTATGTAAAGTCCTAATATGAAACTGATTAAAGATATTAAGACGTTATAGTGCATGTTTTGTCAAGTGTAAATGGTACATGCTGCACGCTAAGCAGGGAATAGAAGCAAATTATGAACATGATAATCAATCTGCCGCTTGTCCACGTTGATCTGGACTTGAAATCAACCATCAAACACCATACGTCAGACATAGAATGGGAAGGAAACAAGAATTTCAATTTGATTGCATCGGTTGACCTATATCTGACATCCAATTTTCATGTATAGGCTGCTGCTAAATTTATATTTTCTAATGCGACATCTGCCTCCTGCCATATTATTATAATTGAGCTAGCACAAGCAAGTAAACCTTAGTAAAACACAGTCTACTGTATTTCCTCAATCTATTGAAGTAGAACTGTGAATATCATTGAAGACTGAAGTATATTGCTGTCCTGGCTTTCAGGTTAACTGCATCTTCCACACCTGACTATTTTCAGACCTCACAACGCTAACGATGTCTGGTAATCTTAGCTAGTTCAAACAGCAATTTCAGACATCCCATTTGAACATGTTTCTTTAGCACTAATGGATCCGATCTTAGTACCTGAAAACTACGCCTTTAAAAGTTTTAAAAAAATTATTGAATTAGATTTATGGTCTTTGGAAAAAGAAAAGAGAGCATCTCACTGCTTTGCTTCTATAAATGAAACTGCTCATTAAGTCACTGTCTCTTTCTATTCCTTCTCTTTTTCTCTCTTCTTGTGAGTTCTTTCTACTAGGTGAATCAGTTGAGACGTCTTCTCAAAAAAAAGGTTCCCTTGCTTTTCCAGTATGGACTTCTGCAGGAGAAGAAGTGCGTCCAAGCCCAGAACTGTCTTCTTCCATGTCTGTGAATGTCTTAAACCATGTTGCTTCTGTGGATGAAACGGTATCCACATGTTCTGTAAGTGCCTTAACAGACTGATCTATTTTGTTGCATGCTGGGAAACTGGGCCATAACTTGATGGCTTTCTGGAAACTATCACACTCTTCGTTTTAGAAATTAGGTAGTAAGTTAGCCCTTGATCATTTACATTAGAGAGCTTTTTCCGCGAGGTCAGAACAATACTAGCAGGAGGAACTCAAGAGCCTCTTCACTTCGCTAAGTCAAATAACTGCAGATGCGGCCATCATATGGCTTCTTTTTGAGTGTGTGGTAATATCATCACAAGCCATTAACAGATTGGCTTCACGAAGTTTCTCCAAACTCCTTCCACTGCACTCAATCCACTGATTGTTTTATGTTAGTCTTCCAAGATAGCTTCCAGGTGGAGAAGAAACAAATTCAAAAACAGAAATAAAACAAAAGAATGAGGAAGAAAGACAAGTGACTATGAATAAAAGTGGAGCGTGAGAAAGCTTGCAAGTTGCAGGCGAAAGAACCATATAAACGCATTTTGACAATCTGACTATGAAAAGAACATGAAATCCAGATGCTAACCCGCAACCTGAAAGACTCATTATAATTGGGGGTTTTTGAAAGAATAAATTGCTGGTACTGATATTGTAAATTTAGAACTGAAAAACAGCCTAGCACATGGAGTAATCATCCCATGCACTGACTCGACTTGGTGCATCTTCACTGTAATATCCATACGAGATTCAAAGAAGAGAGCGACGGGAGAGAACAAAATTATGAAAGATCCAAAATTAATTCAAATCTGATTTCAGAGATTTAGGGTTTAAATGAAGAGAAAGAGTTGTGACAGACAAAAAGATTATGATAAAAAAAACTCAATTAATTTAAATTTGTGATTTTAAGAAATTAAGGTTTTAGAAATTCTAAATCTCTTAATTAATTTGAAGTTTTTTATTTAAGGATCTATATCAATAACTTAAGTGATTAATGTATAAAACCTTGACAATTTCATCAACTCAGGAGTTATTTTAAATGAATCTCTATATATTATCATATATATATATATATATAGCAAATATTAATAACCAAAAGGTACCTTAAACTAAAATATATAATATTATTATTTGACATGTGAAATCTGAAGAGGTTCGATAGCACGCAACCTTACTCTTATTTAGTAAAAAACTAAAACATAATATATATATATATATATATATATATGATGTAATTTTTTTAAAATGATAAATTGTGAAAAAATCACAAAATGAATTTTGAAAAAAAGCGAAAGCTTCTACTTAAGATGTGAAAAGATGGAAAAAAAATTGTAAATAATTTAGTCATATTAATTATGGATGTTATGAATTATATATGATGATCATATGATTTTGCAATCAAAATCTTTTTTTAGTATTATAGCCTTCAATGTAGATGGAAATAATATATATTTTTGTATTTTTATCTATTGAATTTAATTTTAGTATTTTTAATTTTTGTTGATTTAACTGCATAAATCTCTAATGATCAAATAAAAGAAAGATAATTACTTATTATCTTTAATGTTATGATTTAATTTTAAATTTTTAATTAAAATAATATATTTTCAAATTTTTTGTTAACGAGAAAGAGGATCGCTTTGAACAGTCTAATTCTTATAAAGAAAAGCTTCTCTTCGAAACAAATGAGTTTTGTTAGGGAATTGATTTGATTGAAATGAACGAAAGTATTCAAAGTAGATTTCATTAATAGTTTTTATTTTTTAAAATATTATCACTGGCCAACCAAAATTCCATATGTGTGCTTGACAGGGATTCCCGATTGTTGGCTGATCGCGGGTGTGAATGGTCGTCATTAGTGAGTTACTATTAAAATGTGAGCAGTAAGGCGCTGCCCGCGCGAATCATTATGACGGGTGGCTAGCATAGGGTCGCAAGTGGTGGCATAGACAATGTCGCCGATGTGACCTTCACTTATCGTTGTCATTTTGTCACCGGTGAGCATCGGCAGTGTTATAAAGGTATGAAAATTTTTTAAGTTTTAAAGCAGCCTTCTCTTTAGCCTAATTTAAACTGAGAAGAAGTGCTTGTTTGGATGAATTTTTGATAAATTAATAAGTAATTTATAAAAGTTTTTTAAATAGATATTTGGTTGTAAAATAAAAAATTACTTATTTAATAGATATAATTTTTTTAGTAGTTAAAATATAACTTTTTAAGAAACTCAAATTTGAGACTTCTCAAAAAAATCTCTCAAATAACTTTTTCAGAAAAATTTTTGTATCAATTAATAAGTATATTTTTTAATCCTTTTTATCTTTATATTTTATACATAATTATTACAATACCTACAAACTCATCTTTTCGTTTACAATGTATTTAATTATTTACTCAACTTGAATATTTATTTTGAGATTTATATAATATCATTTGACTTTTTATATGTTTTAATATTTATTTTTGATATTAGTTTA
>JAOQMP010000004.1:32743111-32757050 GCA_027563575.1 Erythroxylum pedicellare | reverse complement strand
TAGTGATCGCACGTAGCTCACCCTTATCATAGGATATGTACCGGAATGACCTGCGGGCGTCCCGGTGCGTACCCAACAGTAAGGGGGTGCTACAAAGGATGTCAACAACAAACCCTTATGGATTTTGTAAGAGTAGGGTTTAATGTGGCTAACCAAGGAGTAGCTAGGTCAGCCATACAAGCAGCATCATTTGAAATCAAACCAGCCCTCCTAAACATGCTTCAATAGAACGTGCAGTTTTATGGATTAACGAACAAGGATCCTAATGCACATATAGTGAACTTCCTTGAAATCTGTGATAACTTTTGGTACTATCAGATGTTGGAAGATGCAGTCAGAATTAGGTTTTTCTCCTTTACCCTTAGAGATAGAGCAAATGTTTGGTATCATTTCCTTAACCTAGCCAATGTCAGGAAATGGAATTCGCTAGTTCATACCTTTTTATATAAGTACTTCCCCTTACTAAGACCACTAAGATCATCAAAGAAATTACCAACTTCTAGCAAAGTGACTAGGAATCGATCTATGAAGCGTGGGAACAATGTAAGGATTTGCAACATAAATGCCCACACCACAACTTACCCAAGGAAGCGTGGGAACAATATAAGGATTTGCAACATAAATGCCCACACCATAACTTACCCAAGGAATTCTTGTTACAAACATTCTATAACAGAGTAAACCCACATACAAGAGGTACAATCGATGAAGTTTTAGGAGGATCATTAATGAGAAAGATGGTTGATGAAGTGGAAGAGCTCATAGAGGAGATGGTGAGTAATAGTTGCTTGTGGACGAATGAGCGGAGTAGACAAGCTACTACCTTCTGAGAGTAAAAAGGAATTATGGATTTCATCAAATGACAGAAATGTAAGCGAAAATTGATAACTTGACTCGATAGCTCAACGTTATAAAGGCTTAGTCCTTAGCTCCAGTGAAAGCTGTGCAAATCAAGTGTGAGCTTTGTGAACAATGGACCATAATATGATGGACTATTACTTGATGAAGGAAAGCGATCCAGAGCAAGTGAATTATATAAGAGCTTAATATGGACGAAGAGGAGGAACAACCCCTACTCCAACACTTATAACCTTGGGTGGAAGAATCACCCTAACTTCTCTTGGATGAACAATGTTGGAGGATAGTTCAAACCTCAAAGACAATCATACTTCCAACAAGATAAACCAAGCTCAATGGAATACAAATTGGATAGAATTTTAGATAAGCTTGGAACTTTAGATGATGCACAATAGAAGCTGGAAGGCAAATTTGAGCAAGTCACTAAATACCATGCCCCTTCAATCCATAATCCTAAGGTACAAGTAAATCAATTGTCAAGCATTTTCTTTACACGAAATGTGGAAAGTCTTCCTAGCACTTCAGGAACAAAACCAAAGGAGCAACTAAAGGCTATTACACTTTGAAGTGGAAAAGAACTTGAACCACCCAAAAGGACAGTAGTGGAGCCCATCCATCCTATCGAGAAAAATCAAGAAAAGGAGAAAGAAGTGGATATGAGTGAATACCCTCCTTATGTTGCTCCTCCACCGTATCAACCCAAGATTCCTTTTCTGCAACATTTACAAAAGAAGAAGCTAGATGCGCATTTTGCAAAATTCGTTGAGAAATTAAAGATGCTACAGATAAATCTCTCATTTGTAGAGGCTTTGGAACACATGCCTAAATATGTAAAAAATTTTAAGGACATATTATCAAACAAGCATATTGAAAAGATAATCAGACAGTAGCTTTAACTAGCACCTGTAGTTCCATAGTCACTAGTCTGATGCTATCTAAACTGAGGAGTCCAGGGAGTTTCATAATACCCCATGTGGTTGGTGAGTTTGAATTCACAAAGTGCTTGTGTGATTTAGGCACAAGTATTAACGTTATGCCTTAATCAAGAAATTGGGACTGGATGATGTCAAGCCAACATCAATGTTAATTCAATTGACTGATCAATCCATTAAAAGACCATTTAGAATAGTGGAAGACGTTCTGATGCAAGTGGACAAGTTCATTATTCCTGTAGATTTTGTGGTTATCGATTTTGAAGAAGTAAGAATTGTCCACTGATCCTAGGTCGACCATTTATAAATATAGGGAAAGTGATAATTGACATTCACGAAGGTAAATTAACACTTCGAATAAGCGAGGATCAGAACGAATTTAATATAAATAAGGCTTTAAAAAACTTAACTGCGAGCAGTGCATTCATGAAGGTTGAAATTATGGATCAAAATCTGCAAGAACAAGCTAAGAGTTGCATTGCAAAAGTATAGTCAGTGGAAGCGAAGACAGATAATAGATATTAGAAAATTGAGTCTAAAGGAGACAATGAGATGGAGGAGTTAGAAGTTCAAACGCATCAAGATAAATTGGTTCGAACCGAAGCACCCATACCACCATTTATAAAAAAAACCACCCACATTAGAGCTTAAACCTTTACCTGCACATCTCAGATATACTTTTCTAGGTGAAGGTCAAACATTATCGATAATGATCTCCAATTAATTGAATGAGAAACAAGAAAGTAAGGTGATAAAAATTGTTAGAAAGTGAACAAAAGCTATCAGATGGCAGATTGCTGATATTTGATGTGTAAGTCCAAATATTTCCATGAACCAAATAAACTTAGAGGAAGGATGTAGGACAGTGAGGGAGCATCAACAAAGGTTGAACCTTAACATGAAAGAGTTGGTTAAAAAGAAGATAATCAAACTTTTAGATGCAGAGATAGTTTATCCTATCTTTGATAGTGAATAGGTCAGCCCAGTACGGTGTGTACCTAAGAAGGATGGAATAACGGTACTAGAAAGTAATAGTGGAGAAGTAATTTCAACAAGAACTGTCATAGGATGGAGAGTATGCATAGATTATCGCAAACTCAACTCAATGCCTAAGAAAGATCATTTTCCTTTCCCATTCATCGATCGGATGATAGAAAGGGTAACTGGTCATTCGTTTTATTGCTTCCTAGATGGATATTTGGGATATAGCCAGATCTTCATCTACCCTGATGATTAAGAAAAGACTACATTGACCTGCCCTTATGGTACATTCACGTACAGAAGGATGCTGTTTGGACTATGCAATGCCCCAACTACATTTCAAAGATGTATGATGTCTATTTTCGCCAATATGATAGAAAATATAATGAAGGTGTTTGTGGATGATTTTTCAATTTTTGGAGATTCTTTTGAAATGTGTTTAACTAATTTGGACAGTGTTCTTCAAAGATGTGAAGAGTTACACTTGGTGTTGAACTAAGAGAAATGTCATTTTATGGTGTAAGAGGGGATAGTGTTAGGCATAAAATCTCATACAAAGGATTCGACGTTGACAGAGCAAAAACAGAAGTGATAGTGAAACTTCCACAGCCAAGCAATGTAAAAGGTGTGTGAGGATTTTTAAGTCATATAGGATTTTACTGTCAATGACTTTTCACAATTTGCGAGACCTTTGACAAATCATTTATTCAAGGACGTAGCCTTCCTGTTTGATGATAAGTGCATGTTCGTGTTCAACAAACTAAATGAGGCATTAATATCAACACCAATCTTATCATCACCGAACTGGACACTTCCGTTTAAAGCGATATGTGATGCAAACGACTAAGCCATAGGTTGTGTATTGGGCCAAAGGAAATATAAGAGGTTGCATGCGATCTACTAAGCTAGTAAGACCCTTGAAGGACCTCATCTAAATGACACCACTACAAAGAAAGAATTAGTTACAGTATTTTACACACGTGATAAGTTTTGACAATACCTTTTTGGGTCAAAGGTAATTGTATTCACCGATCATGTGACGTTAAAATATCTTTTCAACAAAAAAGATGTAAAACCAAGACGTATTCGATGGGTATTACTTTTACAGGAATTTGATATAGAGGTGAGATAAAAAAAGGGAGTAGCAAACATGTTGTAGACCACTTATCTAGACTGGAAGGAGGGGAATGTAAGCCAAGCGACGATATTAATGAAATTTTTCCCTTTGAAACCCTGATGTTACTTGAAAGTTTGACTACACCATGATTTGCCAATATCACAAATTATGTTACAAATTATGTTACCAGTAGTAAACTTCCTTCAGATCGATCTTATCAACAAAGAAAGAAATTCTTGCATGATTGTAACCGATATATATGGGATGAGCCAATTTTATATAGATCATGTGTTGATGGGTTAATGCAACGATGTGTTCCAGAGGAAGAAATGTTAGACGTCCTAAAGTAATGTCAAGAAGGTCAGTATGTTGGACATTATAGAGCCAACAAAACATCGGCTTGGATACTTGAGAGCGGTTTTTATTAGCCACAATTATTTAAGGATGCTCATAATTTTGTAGCATAATGTGATCGATGCCAAAGAAAAAGTAACATCTTCAAAAGAGATGAGATGCCTTTATCCAACACTTTAGAAGTAGAAGTTTTCGATATATGGGGAATTGATTTTATGGGGCCTTTCCTATATTCAATAGGAAACATGTACATTCTGGTGGGAGTGAATTATGATTCGCGTTGGGCCGAAGCAGTAGCATCTCTGACCAATGATGGAAAGGCAGTGCAAAAGTTCACTAAATGATTATTTGGTTTGAAGTGCCACGTACGATAATAAATGATGGAGGTACACATTTTTGTAATAGATCTTTTGATGCTCTCTTGAAAAGATATGGATTGCATCTTCGTGTTGCTACACCCTACCATCCACAGACCAGTGGCCAAGTGGAAGTTGTCAACCGAGAGTTGAAATGAATTTTGGAAAAGATAGTGAACAACTCCAGGAAGGATTGAGCAATAAAGTTAGACGATGCCTTATAGGCTTATAGGACTACTTTCAAAGCACCTATCGAAACAACTCCTTATAGGATTATATATGGAAAAGTGTGTCATTTTTCGGTTGAACTAGAATATCAAGTTTAATTGGCAATTAAAGCATTAAATTTTGATTAGAAGCAAGCAGGAAAGGAGACTTCTACAACTGAATGAACTTTAAGAGCTTCATTATAATGTATACGAAAACGCCAAACTCTATAAGGAAAAGGTAAAGAAATGGCACGATTCTCATCTTAAACAAAAGGAATTTAAAGGGGGAGATGCGGTTCTGTTATATAATTCAAGGTTGAGGCTATTCCTAGGGAAGTTAAAATCTCGATGGAGTGGACCTTTTATGATTATTTAAGTTTTTGATCATGGAGTTTTCAAACTGGAAAATTCTAACAAGGAAGCTTTTAAGGTCAATGGACATCATTGCAAGCTATATCTTGAAGAAGCAATTCTTAAGGACAAGGAAGTGATTTCCTTCTATTCAAATAATTAAGATGCCTCCATGGATGCAAGGTTAAGTTAAGGACCATAAATTAGCACGTTTAGTAGTTTGATTGAAATCGTTAGGTTTAGTTAGAGTTATTTTTGAACTTTTAATAAAAATTTAGTAATTTAATTGATCTGGGATCATTAATTCCCTTCCTCTTTCAACCAATTCCTGCATAATACAACAATCTCATGGCGTTCAACTGTCACCTCCAACACCATCCCTGCCTCCATCACCCTGAGGCTTTGTTCTAAACCCCTTTCTTTTTAAATTGAGCCTTTATTTTATTTTTTTGTTTTGTTTTACTCTAATTTATTTTTCTTCTACCCTTATGTGTTTGTTTTTCCCCTTCTCACATTGAGGACAATGTGTTGTTCAAGTGTAGGGAGGGTTATGTTGTTGGGTCTCGAAAATTTTTTCCAATTTTTATGATTTGTTATTTAGCTTTTTATTTAGGTTTTGGTTGATTATTCCCTTTTCTGATTTTTTTCGAATGTAGTCATTAATTTAGTGATTGATGGAAGGATTTGAATTAATTTAGGATTAATATGGGAAGGTTAGAAGTAAGTTAGCTTAAAGGAGATAGTAGATGGATTAAATGAAAGAAGGGGCAAAATGGGAAGGACAAGGTAAATGAAGGGTAAAATGGGGAAAAGACCATTAAAATGGTTTTGTATTAGAAGAAGAGAGAAGTGTCATGAGAAATAAAGAGAAGAAGAGAAGTTTCGGTGAAAAAGAAGAGAAGAGAAATCGAGTTTGTTAAGGTAGGTTAACCATCGTTTTCTTGCTTTATTAAAGGAATGGGTTGTATTGAGGATGAAGGAGTTTCAAAGCAAAGAGGCTTTGTAGGAAGAAGATGGATTAGGAGAACCCAATTGATTTTAGGGTTTCTAAACTAGATCTCAAGTTTTCTAACCTAGATGGACTGTTGGTAGGTTAGATTTGAGTTTTATTTGTTTTTATTATAATTCTATGATTTTTTTGAAGTTTATAAATTTTATTGAAATGTTGGTTTTGAATGGAACCTTGTTTGTGTTAGGAAACCAAGAGAATCCTACCTAAGAGCAAGGGAAAAGGCAAGCTTGACTTGGACTTCTGCAAGCCCATTAGGTGAGTAATGTATTTATAGTTATTGTGTAATGGGGCAAATTCTTGCCTATATGTGTGTATGTGGTTTTTTCTTAAAATTGATATGCATGAAATTGAAATAATTGTGAATACCTGGAAATGCCTAATGCATTGTGGTTATGTTGTGCCTTGAAAAAGGTTATAACATTTTAAATTGAATGAAAAGAAAAAAAGGCATGAAAATATAAGAATATGATGAAATGAAAGAAGCATGAGAGTGCAAATTGCGATTGACTAAATTGAGCATAGATTTGATTATGTTTGGGAGAGAGAGGAACCGTTTCGTAGTCACGTGCATGTCTACGTAAAGCCTTCTCTCAGCTGCCCGCTTGTAGTACACGAAATCTAAAAAGTGGATTCGTTTTATTCACAGAGTAAACTTTAGTTTCTCTGTTTTGTTCACGGAACCCTCGAGCCAATTATTGTGCATTGCATCTTTAGATGTTCAAGTATGGTGCATAATAAAGTGTTATGTTTAATGGTTGAAGTTTATGCTGTGTATTAAGTTTGAGTTATATTAATCAATGTTTAAATTGCTTGAATAAAGTACGAATGCTAGGATTGCTAATCATACATATACATATGCTTGAATATGTGACCAATTGCCAATGGGTATATATATTAGCCACTGAACAGTGTAGCTCACCCCATTATTCCCTTCTCAGGTGCAGATTGAGAAGATAAGTGATCCTTGCAAGGCATTTGGGAAAATTCTAAAATAGTAGCTTTTGTCACTAAGTTAGTTTGTTCACTTTTGGGATAGCTTCTTAAGCATGTAAACATCAAACATCCTGTATATGTTGTATTTTGTGGTTAAGCCCTTATTCAAAGTGTGTTGATGTAATTAAGTGATGTATGAGTTTTCTGTTGCTTGGGAAAATGAGTTAAACTAAAAACTGAAAAGTCCCTAGGTGTATGTGCATGTTTCTTTGGTAGATGTGCAGTTCTTGAGCTAAGCCTTTCATAGGTGTAAACATTGTGTGCTGACTTTCAGGGGAAACTAGACTAATTGAGACTAAATTAGTTAAAGTTATCCTTTGAAAATTCGTAGTATAATTGTCCAGCTTTCCATCGACATATAGTATAGAAACTTTGGACTCCAGAGTCGAAAGTTAGGGTCTTTGTAAAGGTAAAGACGTATCGTCTGTGATGACGTCATATCGTCTGTGATGATTTCATTCGTCTTAAAAGATGCATCGTCTTTAAAGATGCATCATCTGTAAAGATGTATCGTTTGTGATGATGTCATATTGTATATAGAGTTGAATCGTTTGTAAAAACGTTTCGTCTTAAGTTGACCCCACATCGTCTTAAGACTTTGCTTCGCTTTAAGTTAACCCCACATCGTTTTAAGACCTTCATTTCATCTATTCTTTTATTTCGTCTGTTCTTTTGTTTCATCTACCCTCTTCACTTCGACTGTCTTTTGTTTCGTCTGCTTTCTGTTTTATGACCGTGACTTCTTCATCTATTTACTATTCATCTAATACCATTATCTGATCCATTTTGACTCTTCAAACGATAGATTCTATCTTCAAGGTCTTTATGAAAGTGGTAGATCTTGAAGTCCTCTTTTAGGCTACCCCAAAGAACACCCAAATCCCATACCTATAATGAGGGTCATTCAATTGTCCCCAAAACACGTTTAGTATAGTTGAGGGCAAGTACTGTTTTCTGTCAAATGTCTCCAAATGTTTGGATTTCGAAAACGGGATCCAACAGTTATGATCCAGTATAAGATAGTGTTAGTGAATTCGATATCAGAATTTCAAGATGGCTATGCGACTATGCTTCTAAATTGACTAAGAACGTATGTGTGGAAGATGAAACAAATGATAGTGATATATGTAGAAGTTCTCAAAGTTAAGTTGATCAGTTATTATGAGAATATATTTGATCATGTGGTTATAATGGTGAATAATGTGATTGAGTACATATGAGATCCATATTTGGATATGGTATGAGTGGTAATCTATGATCCCTATAGTTAAAATTATGAGATGAATTAGAGTAGCGTGATGAAATTATGGTATAGGTGATTATGTTGAAAAGGTAACTATGATGGAGGAGTATGTTTGAACAATCGTAGAATATTCAGGAATTGTTCAGAATCAATTGTGATTGACGTATCATTGGCATGAGTATAAACTAGTGGCCTGTTGAAATTTCTTTTGTGTATAAGATGTAATGATCTTGATGGTACATACCAAAAATATAAGAGTAAACGAATACACTTCTTATGTCATTGAGTTTTATTGTAAAGAATATTTTGAAATTATTGAAATATCATAAACAGTTAAAATTGATCTTATCGAGGTGTTAAGAATGGTTAAAACAACATTGGTGAACATAGTTGATTGATAAAGATTATGGAAACAGTGTAGATGATTGAGGTAAGAAGTCTTTTTGAGATAGAGATGTTTTATCAAATCATATCACATGAATTAAATGTTCCAGTTCGAGGAATGAATGACTATTAATGAAACAAAAATAAATATTGGAGTCCTATCCCTAGTAGAGAATTCAAGCACAAGAGGTAGAGAATGTTGCTAAGAATGTATGTATTTTGTTTGATGTAAAGTATCCAACTATGTGAGTGAATTCCTGAATTTAAAGAGGAATAAATTGCTAATATAAGGAGTATATAGGTCCACGTTACATTTTGTGTAAATATGTTCAGGAGATACAAATTTGACCTGATGAATGTGTTACAAACACATGAAGTTAAGATTGAAAATAAATTGAAATGTGTGGAGAAATTAGTATACATAAGTAGAAAATAGAATAAGTCAATGTGAAATCAGAGGAAATAAAATGAATTGAGAAAATCATTTAAGAAAGGAAGTCAATTGAGATAATATTACCTCATTGAGGAATCAGTTACTTAAGGAATTACAGGAACTAATCAGGGGCACATGGAGTTTGGTAATAATTGTTTGAGTTAACCATTATCCCCGACGGTACTATGGTATTAAAGATTGAAGTGATCTAAGAAAAATTTGATGATATATTAAATGTATTCGAAAAGTTGAGAAGAATAGTTTCAATACTTGAGGAAAAAGTGAAAATTGTATAGGTAATGAAAGTAAAGAGAAATTTAAGGAATTATAAAACCGATATTAATTATATTGTCAGGATTTGGAGATTTTATAGTATGCAATGATGTTTGTATAACAGATTAGGATAAAATCCAATGCAGTATGATAAAGTGATTTTATATGCATGGAGACAATTGAAACCTCATAGGTTGATTATTTGATACATGAAGTGAAACTTGCTGCAATAGTGATTGTTTTGAAAGTTTAGAGACATTATAAGTACATAAACATTATGAAATATACAAATCATTAAACTTTGAGGCAATATTGTGTTGAAAGAATTGAATACGAGACTGAGACAATAGATAGAGTTAGTTGAAGGATTATGATTGTACAAATGAGTACTATACTGGTAAAGCTGGTGTTGTAATCAGATGCATTGAATAGAAAAGTCAATAGTAGTGTATCACAAATTTGGATATTAAGGTTATCAAATCTAGTGCAATAAAGAGTGCAGAATGGAGTTGAATTTGGGAAAAATGAAGCATTATTAGTTGCACTGAAAATTAAGATCAGTTTCTTATGAACGAAGCCCAATTAAGGATTCAAAAATTGTGAATCTTACTAAGAAATTGGAAATGAACACGAATTTTGAGTTCGAATAAGAAAAATGATACTTCATGATTGAAATAAGAAATATGTATACTAATAAAGATGATTCAACAAAGAGATTATTAGATAAACATGAATAATAACCTATGACATACAACCTACTAGGAATACGCTGGGATAGCGATTGATGGCTAAAGAGGTATAAGCAAATGACCACACTTGTAAGCTACCAGCAGTCTTGACTGAAGTAGATATGCTTAAAGCTTATATGTTTGGAGTTCATTTTCAGTGTATAGCTTTGATTGACTTTAAGCATAACAATCATTATAAAAATGATTTCATTAGAATACTGTATAAGGAGTTAGATGACAGAAAGAGTCGTTCGCTCTTGCATTGTGATGATTAAGGCCTAAAAATGATTGAAGGCCAGAATTGATGGAGAGGTTGTTGATAAGTGAAATTGATTAGTATTAGAAATTAAGTGATTTAAGAAAGATGAATGAATTAGGTGGATCCACGCCAAAGGCATGGAATATAGTGAGATAGACATAAGAGTTAAATGTACTGATACTAAAGAGATGTGAACCAAAAAGCAAAAGATTAAATGTCTCTAAAAGTATCACCTTCACAAGGTGTGCTTAGATTGAGTACAAGATGTGCTCAAGTTAGGATAAAGAATCAACTAAGCTTGAATTGTAGTGGTCTATATGAAGTTACTAAGAATTGGACCATTGACTTATGAGTTAGTATTACCAACAAAGATGTGTTATTGTGAGTATATTAAGAAATACTGATATGATCTAACATAGATGTAATGTTAGCATAAGAAGTGAAATTTGTGAATAATCTGAGAAATATTGAGGAAATAGCTAAGAAAGTGAACGACCAAATAAGGGATTGAAAGACGAAGTGAGTCTACTGACTATGGTCATTTGAAAGAATTAAGAAATATTTGAGTGATGAAGTTAAATGGAAAATGGAAGAGCATAAGAGGAAGCATACCCCTACCTCTTGATTATTCAGATAAGAATTTCGAGGATGAAATTCTTCTAAGAGGGGGAGAAATGTTGGTCCCTAGATTTTTTTTTTCTTAAATTAAGCATGATTTAAATGGATTATGAGGTTTTGATGAAATAATTTTGGGAGTTAATTATTATGTTAATGTTAGTAAGATTATATGACATAGGTTGATTAAATTAAAGTGTTAAAGAAGTAAGAACGCTGAAGGGCATTTTTGGTAGTTCACTTAAGTTTGCAAGATTTAAGGCTTTAAAGGAAGGGTATAAGTGGAAGAAGAAAAGTTGTCTTGTATAAAAAGAAGGAAGAAACGAAAATTGAAGAGAAAAAGAGAGAGTGTCAGAGAGAAAGAAGAGAAAACAAGCTTGGGTTTCGTGGTGTTTGAAGAAGCTTTAGATAAACAAGTAATTATAAGCATCATTGTTTTTGATTTGATGAATGAAGCATGTTTTGGTGATAGTTAGAGGTGAAAATGAAGCTGAATATGTGTAGGAAGTTGATGATGATTGTATATGCAAATGTTCTCTTTTTAGGTTAATGATCAAAGATAGATCATGAATTGGTTTGTGAATGATATTGAGTTGAAATGACGTTGAAAATGAAGTAGAAAGGATGATTTTTGTATAAGATGTGTAAGATGTAAGATGTTGGGGCTGAGGAATCTGGAAAATTTTGGGAGAAGAGTCGCATTTTGTTAATAGGGACGGAGCTACAATGGGGGCAAGTGGGGGCACTTGGCCCCATTGCCTCCAAAAATTTTCACATGAAAAAATTATTGTTTTAAGTTTTAATCTCATAAAATAAAATAAAATTTTGCTCCCATTAAAATTTTGCCCCCATTACAAATAAAATTTTAACCTCATTAAAATTTTGCCCCCACTAAAAAAAATTTCTAGATCTATCCCTGTCTGTGAAAGTTTGTTGTGGCCAATTTTTTAGGTTGCGGTGACGAAGTCCCCATGATTCTTCGAGGTCAACTCTGTAGTTCGCCGCGATCAATATTGAAAAAAATTCAAAGTTTGCCACGACCAACTTTTTGGCTCATCGTGCATCCAAATGGAATGAATTTTTATTTGGCATAAACTAGAAATATAGGGCTACAAGTTGTCTGAAGAAATAAAGTCTCAATTAAGTCTCTAAGAATTTCAAATTTTTGATTGAAGTTGAGTATAAAATGCTGTTTCAGCATAAGAACAGCCCGAAAATATTTGTGGTATAACTTTTAGAGTACTAAACCAAAATCAATTTTGGTGTCATTAGAAACTTAAGACAATAAGGAGAACATTTCTAGAAGGAAATGTTATTAAATTTCTTCATTTACCTGATCAGAATGATAGTGGAAAATTGAGCCAAAAGTCTGAATTTTTGAAAAGGTTTTGGGTTCAAAAAGCTTAGGAAATGCATAGGTTTTAGTGAATATGTTTCTTTGGGTTCTAAATTGGAGTTCCTATTGAATGGAGTTTTTGATTATTGTTAAAGGAAATGAAGGAAGGCAAGAGGAGCAAGACAAAAGACATCCTTAAGCCAATTTCTTAAGCAAGGAATTCAAGGTGGGTATATGTTTATAATAGAGTAAATAAGCCACTAAATGTTTTCTTTGAATCAAGGAAGTTTAATGAGTTCAATTACATCATAGTTGTTGCATTTATTGCTTCTTGAATGGATTGTGAAATTGTTATATGATTGATATATATTAATTATGTTGATTATTTTTGAAAGGATACATGTTTATAAAATTAGGTTTTCGGAAATGGGTTTCAAAATATCTAATGTTCATGAAAAACAAGTTTAAAAAATGTGTTATTTTAGGCAATAAGTTTAAAAGTTAAGAAATACATGTTATGTAGGTTTGGTTTGGTCCATTCTGTATGTCAAGTGCACTTCAACTAAACACTTCTCCCGCCTACCTGCTAGTGGCATAGAGCTCTTTAATGAACTCCCTCATGCTTACGACTGCACAAAACCACTATGTGGGAATGTGTTAATTCATTCTGTTCACGACTACACAAGACCATTATATGGGAATGTGTTAGTTCGTTCTGTTTATAGACCTTCCAAACCATTCTGATGTGCTTATGTGCTTATGATGTGTTAACAAGTTTGATGCATACATGATTTGAAATTTCTGAATATTGGTTAAGAATTTGAGAACAATACATTTTAGAAAATTCAATTAGACTTTGTATTTGACAAATGAACATTTCAAAAGCTTTGCTTATTTTTTTGTAATAAACTTGTTACCCACGACCTTTTAAGCTCAACCCCCATTCCTCCCCATCCTCAGGTAATGAGCAAAAGATCGAGTGATCAAGAGCATAAAGACATTTGGAAACTACAAGATAGTTAGCTTTTGTACTAAGTTAGTTTGATTTTTTAGTAGCTTTAGCAACGTATCAACACATGAGCATCCATGTATATTTTTGTATTAAGTGAATGATGTAATGTTGATATGTGATTAAAGTTTTGTAAAACTCTTTACTTTTGAGGTTAATGAGATATGAGTTTTTGCATGAATGAGGTTGGGTTGAAATTAGGTATATTTGAGGAAGTTATTGTTTTGAGATTGATCATTTTGGTTATGAATTGTTGCAATATATAAGTAAGATGTGATATGGAAAAATAAAGATAGAAAATTGTGATGACAAGAATTAGTTGTATGTAATGGATCAAATGAGTGGAGATTAGAGAGTATGATTGTTGGAGTTATGTAAATATAGTGCCCTGGAAAGCAAGTGTCTTTATATGTAACTTCATCTTCTTCAGTTACAGTTTTGTAATGAAAATATTTATTATTAACAAAACAAAAGAGTTTGGTTTTATTTGTGTGAG